>JARHVA010001626.1:2532500-2692500 GCA_037957365.1 Torreya grandis
TTTAGAATGATATTTTGGATGGTGTACTATAATATGATACTAAAACTATGATTGATCATGTTGTAGCATCGATCCTAAAGTATGATAGTTTGTTTTGATTAGTTAGTAAGGTAGAACAAGAGTTACAAACACAAGGATATGCCACATAGATACCACTTAGAGTGGGAGGTGGATATCTATGGGCATAGAAGATAATAAGTAAGGAATGAGTTAATCATATGGGGATAATGAGATATCTATCAGATTTACATGCCCAAGTGGCCAATCTATGGGGACATATTGATGGTATTTGATCCCATACAAAGTACTTACAATAGACTATTTATAAAGGACAATCACATACATCTATAAGAAGTGTGGCTCATCCACCAGATAGATATGATGGAGAATAACCTTAGAAATGTTGATATTATTGTACTTGTATCATAATTTTATTTTATTAAAAATTTGACCTATGGATACATATGGTTCTACATTTATTATTTTTTATTGATCATGGATGTCTATGGATGTATATTTTATTTCTATCATGTGTGTTTTAGTTTTTGTTATATGCTATGAGAAAATATGTGATATGTTTTGGGTTATTTTATAGAAATTTTTGAACAAATGCATGGTTTAAAAGAATGATAAAATAATGTAGTATGTGTGAAAAGTTAAAAAATAGTACACTAAATCATGATGGAAAATGTGTAAAACATAAATAAAGGAATTTTTTTGTAGAAGACAATTAAATAAATATTTTTAAAGTTTATATTATAAATGTAATTGGTATAAAACACATTAAATCAAGATGAGGAATGCGTAAGATGTAAATGATTGAAAAAAATCACATAAAACACATTAAATCAAGATGGAAAGTATGTAAAATAAATCATAATGTAAAACACATTCAATATATAAGAAAACATGAAACATACTAATTCATGATGGGAAGTATACACATGATCTGTAAATAAAAAAGTAAGACACCCTAAGACAAAATAATTGTGTAAAATGCAAAGAAAAATTAAGGTGTAAATATCCAGATTGATAGTTATTATTGTGAGTAATCATGGCATGAGGATGTTAGGAATGTATTGTGAGGAAGGCCTAGTCCTATTTAAGGTCTTATACTGCAACTCACAAAATAGAAGCCAATGAGGTAAAAGATAATATTGGGAAAATTTGTAGGAAATAATGAAATGTTTAGAATGAAGGCCTAGTCTTATCTAAGGTCTTACATTATAACTCACAAAATGAATACATAGGAGTATGATTAGTTAACATAACATATTTATTTGGGAGGAATATTGGGTTTTTTGTAATGAAGTAAGGAGTGTAAAAATCATGACATAGGTGTTTATAATAAAACCTTAGTAAATATGGGACATATTAGGAAAATAAGGAGACACTAAGATTCTAGTGGATGCCAAATATAGAAAGTATTTATTCACACTAAGAATAAAATTTTATGGGTAAATAAGTGTAATACTAGGATCAAATCATGAAGGTTAATTATACAGGAAAAATAAAATGGATCTACCTTCCCACATCATGTTTCCCATTCCTTAGGACCCTTTATAGAATTATCAGTCTACTATGAAGATTTGGTAATTATGTGAGAAAGTATGTAGCACTATATATATTTTTAAAATATCCTACTCCAAAATATTATCCTACCATACCCTAATGGACCTTAGCTCTATTGTGAGGCAAACTATGGAGTTTAAGATTTGATTAGAAATAGGATATGTGCTTGGATATGAATCACATCTTTTAGTGTGCTTTTAAATTTTGAATGTTCATTTTCACATTTTTATCATTGCCTTTTATTTAAATGATTTGGATTTTAAATTTTATGGATTTTTCAATTCCTCCTCCATATGTATTTGGAATAACCAATCATGAGTGATAAAAGTGACAAACACAAATGAGATGTAGGATTTGGTTATAGGAGATAAAATACCTGGATATATTGAAATGTATTGCTAAATAATTAGGCTTTCCTAAAATTTAGCATGTGATCTCAAGTCTTAACCTTATGTTTTCTTAGTATGAAAAATGGAATAATGAGGAATGGATGAAGATAAAAAGAGATATATGTATGTAGTGATACAATAAAAAAGTATGCTTATTAACTAATAATATGGTAAATATCGGACAATCAAAGGATGTGGTTAATTAACCATGTCACAATAATAACTATCTTATGTTTAAATGACATAACAAGCATAAGATAAATAAGTTTTAAGAAAAATTAAATTACATAATAAGGAATTTAAATCATAAGACTAATGCATGAGATATTCATTTTAAATCAGAAGATGTGAAATAAAAAGGAAAATGAACCCATGAGACATAATAAATAAGCAAAATATCCATATATACTCATAAACCAAATCCAAATCATACACTAGGGTGATAGAACACCATGATGTGTTCACAAATACTAATAAATATTGTAGCAAATATCATTCATAATGTCTAACACATCCTTATTTAACTGAATTCTAACATTAATTAGAGTCTCATCAATCTTAATATAAAGTCATGAAAATACTTCCTATCTTATTATCTCTATAGAGAAGGTAGGTATGCTAGAATCAGTATGATGCTCCTAAGGTACCTCTTGCATGGGATACTCAATTCAAGAAAAAATGTCAAAATGTGAATGGTATCTATAGATTTATATAAAGGAGTAGGATATATAGAAGGAGGATCCTTTATCCATAAATGACTAGAATCATGAGGCTAAGCTAGTGAAGGCATAAGCCATGGAAAATCCTAAAAATACTATCAAAGCACTCAAAATATATTAGTATGGTGTATTTTTCACTAATGTCAAAGACAATAAACCTCCCCATATTGAGGTATATACTATAGGAGTACCTTAAGAGGTGGTGGACTCTTGTATTTTGGTTGTGTTATAGCTAGATGAAGTGTATCAATATATTACTGAGATATCGATAATGAGTAGAAGAATGGTTATGTGTAACATGATAGTAAAAAGTATGTCTAGTATCATATGGTCAAGGTCAACTATCTATGGTAGCAAAAAATGATGCATGTTGTTACTAGTGTGTAGTATAATCCATGGCCCAATGATTGACAACTTTATGGATCTGACAATAAGGCTCACATACTCATCATTATAGTAAAGGATCAAGCTTAAGAAAAGGTATTATGCCATCACCAATAGGAAAACTTAGAATATGATCAAAACTAGGTTGAACCACATCACTGGATGAACTCATAGTGAGTCAAAGTAGTACAGATGACATATCTAGAGGAAAAAAGCTAGAAGGATCATGGAATATAGTAAACTAGTAAGGTCCCATCATGGCATAGTCCATAATCATACTTCAAAGAGGATCAATAATTACTAGAGGATTAGTGTTTTTTTACTCCATTTTAGAGCTGTGAACATCAAAATAACTAATATCAAGTACTATAACAAGAAAATGAACTATAGGAACAAAAGAAAGAAAATGCTTTAAAGAATAATTTATGTATCTCTACATCTTTATCTTGATCAAATACAACTAAATTAGATTTTATGAATAATATACATCCTCATAATCAATATTATAAAGTTTAATACCACACACATTAATGATTTTATTTATCTAAGATGCATGGTCAATAGAATTCTTAATTTTTGCTAATGTAACTATAATTTCATGACATGTTTGCTGATAATATTAAGATCACAAATAAGGAGGCAGTTGAGCAATTATGTTAGGAAAAAAATCAAAAGTTTTGATTTTTAAACATATTCATCTGGTTCATCATTATCTAAATCTAAAAGGTTAGGTGGTATGCTTCTTATTAATTCAAGATGACCATTATAACTCTAGTAGAGTTGATAGGATAATTAAAACATTTCAATTCATGAAATGTGATGCTAGGTAGGGTTCAAGTGTGGTTATTTTAAAAGCACCTCTTTCTTAGAATTGTTAAAAATTCTAAGGTTTCATATTTACTTGAATATTTTACACAACACCATTATAGTAAAATTTAACACATTGGCATGCTAATAAGGCAACTGCTCTCAAGAGGTGTGTCCAAGGTTGATTGAGTAAGTTATTGGAAGAACCATAATAGGAATCCAAAAAACATAATGGAAGAATTTGTATTTGTTCATATCTTTGACATGTACTTTATATGGATTTAAGACTACATTCAGAGTATCAAAGTGCTTTAATAAAATCAAGGGAAGAAACACAAATGCCTAATACTTCATCAATTAAATCACATTTAACTTGGATGTCTCTTATTTTTAAAGTAATAAATAATAGTGGGTCATACACAGTAGTTAATATCTCATTACTAATCATGAAAGAGAGAAGAAATTTGAGTGAAAGAAAAGTCTCCACTATTTCATCAACATGGATAGACATTTCTTTGCACTATTGAGGGATGTTATCTTCAAATCCTGATAAAGTAGCTTCTTTCCCCATGAGTAGAGTTCAAGGGATGTTAGTTTCAAATAATAATTTCATTAGTCTATTATGATGATGAGGATAATTTCTCATAATTTCTAGGAAAGGAATCTAAGATGGGAGATGTGAAAGTTTTGCTATGGGATCCCACTCATCATAACCCATTAGAGTATAATTGAATAAAGGTGCATAATATTATAATAAATCTTTTGAAGGTGGGTTTAAATTGCATTTAAATTTATGTTGATAAGGTATATATTTTTAGGATTGGTCAAGATGGGTTTTATAGTTGAAGGTACTTTTGTTATTTTAGGTGATGTGGTTATATATTTGGTAATTCTTGTGCTTGAGTAGAAGTACAAACTAATGTTTTTGAGGTATCCTCTTGAGATATATTAGTTTTAGGGTGATTATAACTTATAATAATGGTATGATAGGTATTGTCAATTTTCATTGCTGGATTTAATACTTGCATGTTTTTTGGTTCCTCATGCCCCAATTCTGTGAGATGGGATGGGCAAGAGTATTGAACAATGTAAAACTTTGGAAAATTATTATGGTTGGATTCTAGATATTTATCAATATAAGAAAATAATCTCTCCATGTTATTCATGTTAAAAACATTCTCATCGTTGATATTAGGATCTATAGTACTTTCAACATTGTTGGTAGCAAGAGCTTGATTAGTATTATCTTGATGGTTAAGAAGATCCTTGAAAATGAATAAGTGAACATTAGCTTGATTTAAAGATTCATTTTTAAATTTAGTTTCATGAGATTTACCTACTATTTCATAAGATTATTGATGTTTATATATAATGTATTCATGATCAAAATTAGGTCCAAGGAAATAATCCATAGTAAAATTTTGTAATTAGTGACAAGTTCATGAGAATGGCCCCAATGTGAATGAAATTAAAAAGATTTGTTGGGATCATACCAGTGCTTAATGGGGTGCATAGGATCAATATATTGTGGGGAAGGTTATGGAAGATGATTTTGATTTTATGCTAAGGGATTTGTGTACATCCATAATATTCCCTTGAGAAAATGTGGAACTAGGATGAGAATTATTGTTATTTAGAGGATTATTTTCTATGATGTTGTTTGAAAAAATGGATTGGATAGTGTGTATAGAATCATAAGTATATATAACAATGACATATAAATAAATATTTACAATTAACTTTGTTGAGATCCTCTTCCAAGGATTTTAGGGAAAGGTCCTAACACAGTATTATAGTTTAGGATGAAGAAAATTAGGGAATAAATGGAAGAGATTTCCATCTAAAATATTATGCTCAACTTTTTTAGACATGTTTTCCACAATTTAATGAATAATTTTGTTGTTTAAAATTCTAATTTTTTATAATTGATAAAGTGGGATAATTATTTTCTAGAAGATCACTAAATTGGAATTCTTGGACCAAAACATTGACTAAGTCCTCTAAAATAGTCATTGAATGAGTTTTAAGTTGCTTATACCAATCTAAAGCATCACCTAAAAAGGTTTTAACTAAGATTTTGGTGTAAACAAAGGTATTGAGTTTAACCTAATATTTTTATAGATTTATGAAGGTTTTAAAATGCAAAGTTGGATATGTGGATCCATTATAAGTGATAGTAAGAACTATTACTCCTATGTCAATGTTTGTAATTTTAGGAATAAGAGGTTCATTTTGTAAGTGTATAATAGTTTTTTTAAAAAGTGGGGGTTATGGTATAAGGTTATCATGTGCATCTCTAAGGGGAGGTGGGGGTATATTAGGATTTTTAGTTCCCCATTGAGTAGGTTGAGGTTGGTTTTGGATATTCAATAACTAGTTTTGCATTTACATCATTTGGTTGGCATTGTTAATTTGAAAAGTAGCCATTTAGTTAAGAGTTTATAATATTAATTTATTATTTTAAATGTTATTTTTGTTAGTATAAGTAACATTTAATCCATTATTATAATGTGAGGTATTAAAAGTTTGAGATGCACTAGTAACATGAGAGATGCTAGTAGCACAGGAAGTACTAGCCACATGAGAAGCACTAGCAATATATGTATTATTAGTTGTATGAAATTACATATTAGTGTTGGTTTTTGGAGTACACCCTATATGCAATCAAAAATGCATCAGATCTACAAATCAATCCTGTCTTAAAGAAGATAGTGTATACACATAATATTTTCAAACTTTTATCAGTTATTGATGTTGTTTATCTTAAATAAACTCGTCAAGTCTCATCTCTCTAAGTTCATGCCATAAAGGGTGAATAGATAAAGGGGTGGGTATACCATTATTTCTTCAAAATATTATTTTCCCTTTTACCACTTGTTATCTACACACTTGTCTTCTGAAAACCATTCCCCTAAGCTTGTTCTTCTCTTTTTCATACTCCTTTAGTATTTTACCACCTTCATCACCCCTTTTCCTAACCTAAAACCCCTTTTGATAGTTTACATAACAAGGTTTACTAGGTTGACATTGTACTCTTATTGGTAAAACTCATTTAGGGTCTAGGTTGGCTCTTGGCCAACCTAGCCCATGACCTAGTGAGTTTTTGTTAATAATGATACTAGGTCGATTGGGTCAACCTTATTGGCCAAAATTTTTTAAAGGGATTAGGGTTAAATCTACTTATATATAAAATATCATTTAAACATTATTTAGATAATATAAGAATAAGAGATATTATGCATGTACTTATCCACCATTCTACTTGAGGAGCAAGCTTAGGGTTTCATTCTTTCTTTGGAGATACAGATCTTGTCTTGTAGATAAGTCTTTTAGATGCATTGATAGGTTATTCAACCTAGAGCTGATTTATCCTTCTCATACTTACATACCATAACAACCTCTTGAAAAACACCTTGGCCATGGGAGAGATTGAGGCTTGGTAGATTCATCTTCAAAGATAAGTATTCCTCACTTTGTTCCACTTTTATAAGAGTAGATAGATATGCATTTTTACTTATCTTCCATGCATTAGGATTTTTTATACATTGACATGATTATATGTCTCTTGTGCATATTTACTTTTGTTTTTAATTACCCCCAATTTGTGCCATATGTTTTGGTGATCACTAGATTATATTTCTTTGCTTTACTTATTATTAGTATAGTGAATATGAAAGCATATGACTTAGCTAGGGTTATTCCATAATTTTGATTGAGTGGAGGCTTTAGAACCCTCCCTAGTGATATTATTTATGATAAGAGATCCCATAATTGGGTCTAGTGGATCCATATATTGGTCATGTTATCAATTATATAATGTATCCCCAATCTAAAGTGTAAGTATGATCTATCTTCTCTAAGTTAGGATTGATTGGTGGATCTGATGCATTTCTAATTACATATAGATAGATCCTACTTACACTTTTAATTAGGGATACATTATATAATTAGGAACATGACCAATATGGATCCACTAGGCCTGATTAGGGGATATATTATCACAATGATATCACTAGGGATGGTTCTCAATCTAATAGTTAAGTAAAACTATGTAATAACCCTAATTAAGTCATATGTTTTCATATTCAATAAACTAATAACAAGTAAATAAAAAAGTCTAATCTAACACTCACCAAAGCTTGTGGCACAATATGGAGTTTGTAAACAAACAAAAGTAAACATGCATAGAAGAATCCTAATTAATATATGTATAGGTAAAACCCTAATGCATGAATAAGAAGATTAGTATTATTTAAAAAACATTACTTATGATACTTATATCTACTAAAGAGAGGATTAAAGTTAAAGATACTTACCTAGAAGATGAACCCATCGAGACTCAATCTATCCCTTGGCTAAAGGTGTTTCACAAGAGGTTGTTGTGGTTCATAAAGATCACTAAGAAAATACAAAGCATCCAAGAATTCTCTACAAGATTATATTCTTCTCCAAGTAGAAACCCTAAGCTAAGATTCTTCAAGTAGAATAGTGGAAGAGCAAATTATAAAGAAGCACAAATGAATAATAACTCTTGATGTCTCTTTAATAATGGTAGAATGAATGTGTTTATATAAGTGGATCTAAACCTAAACACTTTTTAAAGTTTTGGTTGATAGGGTCGACCCAATCAACCTAGTTTCATTGTTGACAAAAACTCACTAGGTCATAGGCTAGGTCAGCCGACCCTAAATGAGTTTCACCAATAAGAGTGTAAGGTCAGCCCAGTTGACCTAGTCATATAAACAATCAAAAGGGGTTTTAGGTTAGGAAAAGGGGTATAAAAGGTGGTAAAAGATTGGAAAATTGTGTAAAAGAGGATTAATATCTTATGGGAATGTTTTAAAGAACTATTTAGATTGGTAATAAGTGGTAATAAGGGACAATAATCCTACGAAGCACCAATGGTTTGCCCACCCCTTTCTTGCTACACCCCTTAAGGTATGAGCTTAGAGAGATTGAGACTTGATGGGTTACTGCAAAATATAAATCATTAGTAATTTATAAAGTTTGAAAATTTATGTGTATACATATACCCCACTCAAAGATCATCACATGTCATGTAGGTACAATAGGGGATAATGCTTCAATAAAGAACATAATAACACACAAAATTGAGTCTAAAAAATAAGTTGCAGTAATATAAAGCATAAAATAACTAAAAGTAAATGACTAAGAGGGAAATAACTAAAAATTAAAATGTAATGCATATATTGAATTACTTTTATCACTAGATAACTATCTATTATTTTTTTAGTTTTGATTGTGGAGGGTGTAAAGACTACTTTTGACAAACCCAAGAATACAACACTAAAGATAAAAAACAAACAAATGTAGGAAAGACAAGATAAATGGTTTTATGTAAATTGGATGTACTTAGAAATTTAGGAAGCTAGGGTGATAAGTGTTATGTTAGACCAAATGACCAAGTCAAAATTTAGAATAAATTGGGTAACCAAAAATCCAAGGTTACTAAAGATTGATAAACTCAAACAAGTAAACCTTAAGTAAGAAAGGAAAAGTTACCAAGTCAAACTAAGGATACATGTCAAAAATATGGTAATCAAACATCAATGTAAAATTAGTGACAATCCTTACTTAAACAAAGATGGGCAAGAAAAAATGGTAAAACAACATTGATGAGTGAGCAGTAACAATCCTTACTCAATCATCAATGAAAAAGGTGTATAAAAGGGAAAATAACATTAGTGAGTGAGAAGTAACAAGCCAACCTCACTCAACAATGAAGAAAGTGCATGAAAGTATAAATAGACTCAAGTGTCCAAAAAAAGGGTGGTACAATAATGATAAATGGTTAAAAAGATCAAGGCACATATATAAATGTAGAGTTTTGGTGTAAATAAAGAAATCTATAGTTTCTCAAACATGTTTTTTTGTTCTAAACATAGATAAAACTAAAACAAAGTAATACTATCATGTTTTTAAGATGTGAAGAAGAAATAACTATAGAAGAAAGTAAAATAGATTTAGAATCACAATTTTTCTATCAAGGGGGAAATGAAATGGGTGGAGGAGAGAATGAAGGAAAAACCAAGGTAGACGAACTCTTTATCTAAGTCAAGACACTCAAATTAGGTTTGTCAAAATAAGAGGACTTTTGACCTTAAGGACTATGAATAACTTCTCTTAGCCACACAAGTCTTAGGTCAACAAATGAAGTATATAGATCATCCCATGAAGTATATATGTATGAAAATTAAAATGGACCTAGCTTCCCACAATGTGCTCCTCATTTCTTAGGACCAGTTATAGAGCCATCAATATAATACAAAAATTAGGTACTTACATAAGAAATTAGGTAGCACCATAGAGTTTGTTGAATTCTCCTATTCCAATCTACTAGCCTACTACACGCTAATGGACCTTGGCTCTATTGTGAGGCCAATTATGGAGTTTGAGCTTCAATTAGAGATAGAAAATGTCTTTGTAATAACATATTTTGGTGTGATTTAGAATTTTGAGATTTGTATGTTGCATTTTATATATCATTTCTTTTTTTTTAAAATTATTTGGATTTTGACTTTATTGATGGCCTTTTTCCTATTCCTCCTCCACATGGATTTGGAAAACCAAACATGGGTGCTAAAGATGACTTTCATTTGAATAATTGGGACTTGGCTACTAAGAGAGAGAACTCATAGAGCATGGTGCCTAATAGTATCATAAAGTCAGGTGAAATAAAGGTGCTATCTTGACTTTGACCTTATTTAATCTAATGTGGAGTGAAATAAAAGGAAATCAAGAGGAATGAAACATGAAACAATTTGAATTACTTCAAATCATAAAAACGTGATAAAGGGTGAAAAATAGATACAATGATAGAAAAGTGTGATTCCTTATCATAAGAATGAGGGAAATGAGGAAAACATGCTAACATAGATTGTTATGCAAATTTTATCTACAAAAGAAGTAAAAGCTAAAGCTGAAAACAAGAATCAAGAACTTGTAACCATTGAAAAACACATTCTAGATAAGGATTAAAGATATGATAATTTTATAAGGAAGGCTAGGTCCTAACCATGGTCCTACACTACAAATCATAAAAGAGAAACCCATGAGGGAGCCAAAAAAAGTATTGGAAAAATAAAGGGGATAAGGAAAAAGATGGTATTTATGAGAAAGGCTAGGTCTTATCCATGGTCTTATACTGTAACTCACAAATAAAAACCTAAGGGGTGCCAGAAAGTGTGTAAAAAGTATGAAAATAAAGTGGATAAAAGTACATCATGAGGAATACCAAGTCCTATCTATAGTTTTACAATATAACTCATGAGAAAAAAGGTAAACCAAGAGATCAAAGGAAGGACTAAGGTTTGTAAAAATAGAGGACTACTGTAGAGGGTGAGACCTATGTAAGTAACCTATAAAAAGTGTTAGATAGATAACATATATAAAGCATAAAAAGAAGGGAAAGATTGGGAAAAATACTTCTTAAGGAATTATGTGTTGGTGGACTCTTTGAAAATATGGCCTTCATTGGTTTGAAGGTGATAGGTACTTAGACCAAGAATGTCTTTGATGAAAGAGGGACCCCACCATTTTTGGGAATATTTATCTTCTTTTTCATGAGTGTAGTCTAATTTAAGGATAAGATGACCAAAATTAAATGTGTGAACTTTGAAATTTTATTGTGTTATTTTGCAATATGAGCCTTGTATTGGTGATTGTGTTGTAAAGTAGAAAGATGGTGTTCATCAAAGAGATCAAGAACATGAAGGTGATATTCATGTAATTCTTCATCAGGTATGATACTATGAATAGATATATGGAGAGAGGGAATCTCAACTTCTAATTGAAGGACTGATTCAGAACCATAGACTAGAGAGATCGATGTTTCCATATTAGAAGTACGTATAGTAGTGTGATAGGCCCAAAGAGTAGGATAGAGATGAAGGTGCCAATTCATGTGGGTTTCATGAATTATATTTTGGGTAATTTTATTAAATTTTTTTTGGTGGCCTCAACTTTTCCATTAAATTATGGATGATAGGGTGTGGAGAATTTATGAGATTTTAAATTTAGCATAGAGCTATTTGGCATCTTGATTTTTGAAATTACCACCATTATTTGAAATGATAGTATGAGGGACACCAAAGTGGAAAATGATTTGATTAAGTATTAATTTGGATATGGTGGTACTGGTGACATTAACAAGGGGCATAGACTCAACCCATTTGGTAAGGTATCTAGTGGCTATGATTATAAAGACATGCCCATCTTGAGATCGAGGTAGTTTACCTATGAGATATAATCCCCACATGGAGAATGGATAGGGATATTTGATAGTTTAATCTTGGCTGGAGGTGAATGAATTAAATCATCATGAAACTAAATAAGAGTACAATTTTTATAAAATTTAATGACATCATTTTCAAGAGTGGGATAAAATTATCTCATACATAGGCATTTGTATGTTGTAGAATGTCCACTATAATGGCCATCACAAATGGTCCCATGTGATTGTTCAAGGAGAGGAGAAACCTCATCTTACATAGAAAAAAGGAATAAGGTGCCTTTAGCATTGTGATAACATAGGATGTTATATCGGAATACATAACTAAAAGTTTATTTGTGAATGTGATTCTTTTTATGGGAATTGAGGTTGGGAGGATAAGTTTAGTGTTCCAAAAATTGAATGATGTCTTTATATCATGGGATTTTTTAAATGGTGATAGCCTTGATGTGATAGATAAGTGAATCATGTAGCTAAATAGAATATGGATATTTTATTATTTGGATAAGAAAAGTGGGATCAATAATAACTTGGTGTGGATGAAAAAGAGATGTTGAAGAGGCAAGGGAATCAATAATAGAATTTTGATCTCGAGGGATAGGCTCGATGGTGAAAGAGATGAAATATTTGGTAAGAGTAGTTATAATTTGATGATAAATAATGAGATTCTAATTTTTCCATTAGTAATCACCATTTACTTGGTGGGAAATGAGCTAATAACCACCTAAAGCATGTAGATATTGGATATTTAAATCAAGAGAAGCTTTCATGCCTAAGATTAGATCTTCATACTTTAACATGTTGTTAGTGATGTTAAATGTTAATTAAAAATCTAGAGGGATGATTTTTATTAGAGGAATAGTAAGAATAAAACCTACCCTATCTCCTTGAATACATTTATCACCACCAAAGTGAAGGGTCCAAGTATCCTCATGTAAGTTAACATTAATTTTAGGAAGTTATTCGATGACCACTTTTGGTTTAGTAGTATCAAGGAAGATAGTAGATTCATTAAGATTACTTGCTTCAAGATTAGCAGTGAAGTTATGGAAGTAATATTTAAGGGATATGACTTGATTAGACCTTCAATATAGAGGATATTTTCATCAATAAGACTATCTTAAATGTGATTGGTAGGAGGCATAAGAGCTGAGGCAAGTTGATCAGCTATGATTTATCCTTTGACAACTTTTTGAATAATAATTTGGAGATCAAATTCCATAAGGAGGACCATCCACTTGCCAATTATATCTCCAAGAATAAAGGATTTGGACAAGAAGTGATAAAGGGGATTGAAATGTATAATAACATAAGTGGTCTGACAAAGCATATAATGTCAAAGTTATTTAGCTTTAAAATATATGGCAAGGCAATCACATTTGAATTTTGTGTAACATTTCTCATAATCAATTAGGCCTTAACTAATGTATTAGATGACATATTCTCTTCTGGTATCATCTTGTTGGGAAATCATTGCCCCAACTGATATGGGTATAAAATAAGTATATAAGATTAAAGGTTGATCATTTTAAGGAGGGCAAAGTGTAGGTGGGTGAAGCAATGATTCTTTCATTTTATCAAATGATTTTTGACAAGGATAAATCCATTCTAAAGCATTACCTTTCTTAATAAGAGAATTGGAGTGGATATGGTAATCCATTTCAAGGATGAATTATGTAATTTTCCCATGTTTATCGAGATAAGTACAAATGTTTAAAATAGAATGAGGTATGGACATGTTAACAATAACACTAACTTTAGTAGGTCAACGCCGATGCCATGGAGAGAGACTAAGAATCCTAATAGTTTACTAGATGTGACACTAAATACACATTTGTAATGATTTAGTCTAACTTTATATTTGAGAAGATGGTTTAAGATAATGGAAAGATATGAAAGATGAGTCTTTCAACTTTTAGACTTAATAATGAGGTCATCCACATATGTTTCTACAATTTTGTGGATAAGATCATGAAATATATGAGTCATTACTCATTGATAAGTAGCTTTAGAATTTTTGAGATTGAAGGGAATTTTAACATAACAATAGGTTCCCCATTATGTGGTGAAATTTGTCTTATGTTGGTCCTTAGGGGTAATGTATAGCCTAAGAAACCATCCATAAGAGATAACATTTCATAACCAGCTATGGTTCCCACATGGAAAAATATAACCATGGTAATTCGCATCTAAATTGATTTCCATAATCTTAATCTTATTTGTCCTAAGGAAAATTTACCTCTACCTTTAAAAATGGAATCTATTGAAGGTAGATGGAAATTATCCTTAGGACAAACAAGATTAATATTATGGAAATCAATTTAGATGTGAATGACCATGGTTATGTTTTTCCAAATGGGAACTATGTTAAAAACCCATTCAGAATAGTCCACTAGTTTGATAAACTTAATATCAAGGAGTTTGATGATTTATTTGTGACATAAGGTGGAAACTTTGAGTGGAAATTTCCTTTGATTTTAACATATAAGTTTGGCTTTAGGATAATTTATGATATTATACACCATAATGCTAGGGTCAATACTAGGCATGTCCTCATAAGACTAGGTAAAGATCTCATGATATTTATCAAAAAATAAACTAAATTTATCATGTTTGGTAAGTGAAATTTTATGAGAGATGGTAATAGGTTGAGGGCATGATGGAGTACCATATTTAATGTGATTAGTTTATTTGATAATAATAAAATTTCAATCTTGTAAATGGTATCGTGAATTAGGTAAAGTGGAAATTAGATCATCTTTAGGATCAATGCTAGTGATTCTGATCTAGGAATTTGACTCAAAAGAGGATGGTTAGTATGGTGTTAGTTCCAAAATGAAAACAAAATGAAATAAACACACTAATAGCATAACATCTCTAGGCTTAGACACTAGGGAGAGCTTAGTTAACAAAATTAAATGATAAACACAACTAAAAATCAAGGAATGAAGACACAATAATTCCTTCACCTTCCTTGGATGCTTCAAATGCCTTTGTAGTGGTGGCTTGTGATCATGAAGTCCTTGGCAATGGAAGCTTGGATACCTCCATATCTCCTTGGCACCTTTGGCTTATGGCTTGGCTTGGCAAGGAATAAATTTGGCATGGTAACACTAGTTCTTTAGCTTCTTGAAGATATTTGTGAATTATAACTTTGCACCAAAATAGCTTAGAAATGATGTTCATGGCCTCTCTATTTATAGATTTTTGGATTTGATCAAAATGAACCTCAACCATCCATCTCAAGATTGAGATGTGTGGTTGAGGATTAATTCAATTTTTGGAATTAAGTTTGTAATTAGCCTCATCATGACATTAGGATAAGGGGAAATTAAGAGCCATATAGGGCATCATAGAAGGCATTGATGAGGTATGGAGGGCATGAATCTTGATATTTATTACCTAGGGATGTCTTCCCAATAAATGAAGTCACATGATGATGTAGATATTCAATATTCATTTCCAAAAATAAGTATTCAACAAGTTTCCATGGAATTATTGATTAGGCCTTGAATTGGGTTAATTAGATTTTAAGCATGATTAAGCACTTTGTGTACACATTACTTAGATTGATCAGAATGCCTTGTTATTGGTCTAAAATTTGACTAGATTGGAATTAGAAGTCCATGTTAGATGTATTGGATCCATATTCCCATTTAGGATGTTATCGACAATAAAAAATAAGGGTACATTTCTTATGCAGAAGATTTGATAAGAAAGAGCAATCCAAAGCACCCAAGTGCAAAATTAGCATTTTGACTTGAAATGATCTAATCAAAGTTAACTAGCCCATAAATTAAATTACCCCATTTGGGGATACCTTGGCTAATATCAGCACTTGAATATGTTAGTTTCATATCATTTATCATGTTTTAGTGTTTTCAGGCCAAACTGTATGTTTTAGGTGGAAATTAGCCAAAAGCTTGGTTGGAGGTTATCAGTGGCTAGTTTTAAGTGTCTATAGTTTGCCCCTATTTGGGAATACATTACGAGCTATAAGCATAGTAACATAGTCTCAAATAATTAAAAAGTCCTATATGCCTACAACTAGAATGATGATAAACTAACTATATGATGCCCCCTCGAGGGAATGGTTAGCACAAGTATGTCGGTAAATGGTCCCTTGAAAATAAATAAGTGAAACAAGGGGACAAAAAAAAGGAAAGATGGTGGGTTGAAAACACAATGATATTGAAAAAGTAGTCAAAGTTAGTGAGAATGCAAGTGGGATAGTGTATAATGGTTTACCCAAAGGTAGTTATAAGCATTTTACCCTGATAGTGGAAATGTGGTATGATAACAAAATGATTTTCCCAAAGGTAATTATAATCATTGAGAAGATGTAGCTTCTCTAGTTAGGACAAACAAATAATAACATGCCCATATATGGGCAAAAAAATTAAAGTTGTGACAACACAATGATTTGCCCAAAGGTGGTTATAATAATTGAGAAATGTAGGTGGAATGGTATGCAATGATTTCACCATAGGTGGTTATAATCATTGGACCCTGATTATGGAAAATATGATAAACTTGGTTGAGGATGATGATAACTTAACATAGAGGGTAATGATGAATTGGAACAACCTACTAGTAGGGATATGCTCATCTAAAATAATAAAGGTTGAAATTCTTTCATTTCTAATTACTCTATTTCAGATATTATTAGGATAGAATTGGGATGTTGGTACCGAAGAGAGGCCACCATTATTGAATAGACTTTTTGAAGATAAGGTTTATTATATCACATGTTGGTAGGCATCATGATATAACATCATGAGGACTTAGCCAAAATATGCATGAGGATTGACTCTTATAATCTAATACTCAATAGAAAACAATGCACGAATGATAGAAACCATGATGACAATGTAAACATATGAATATGTATGGATTAAGGTATAAGTGTGAGCAAGGAATCACTTAATGAACACACATAGACTAAAACAAGGCAATAGTGTTGATACCAAACAAACAGGCAGATAAACAAACAAAAAAAGTAGAAATAAATAAATAAATAACCCTATGAACAGTTCCCCTAGAAAATAGGTATCAAATTAGCATATGAACAAAATGGGGAAATAGAAGAAAGGGAAGGGGGTGGTTGAGTTGTCTCCATATGCACTAATCAAGTAGAGGCTACTTAAATAGTTTCATGGATGTAATATCCAATAAAAATTTTTAGGCCAAATGTAGTTCTCATAGGGAATGAAAATAAAATGATAAATGATGAGAATAAATAGAATGGATGTGATAGAATAATAGTAATGGTCTTGAAAAACAACAAGTGCATGATAGAAAAGGCCAAAAAAAGGTGGGGAAACTAAATGACTAATGTTTTGATTGTAACTGAGTAAGGGTTCCTAAAATCCTTAAGGCAAAGAAGTGGTAAATGTTTTTGCTCTTTTCTAATGGATGTTGGAGTTTTTTGAAGTATCTCAACTTGATCAAGAATGATGAGACATTAAATGGTTCAAACTCACAAAATGGGAAGAACATGGCTTAGTTTGCTAGCAAAATAGTGAGAGTGTGGCTTAGGTTGCTCACAAAATAGTGAGAGCATGGTGGAGAAGGGTGACTGAGCTAACCTCAATAAGTATTGAGCACTGCTTACATAGTCCCTGAGTAGGACCTCAAGTCACTATAGTTTCACCCTTACAGAAGAAGTACTTGACTAGTGTAGTAATTAATTCAAACAAAATAGACATAGTAGGTAAAAAGACACAACATCACATAGGAAGTGGAAAGTTGGTACATCAAAACTTAATGTTTCCCCTAGTTTTCCCATAGGTGGTTATAACTAGGACACAATGGCATAGATCAATGGTACTAATTTTCCCAAAGGAAATTATAATTAGTAGCAAGATTGGTGGTAAGAAAGGACTAACAAATGAAGGATACAAATGCCAAAACTTTTGTCACACTATCCCAAAATATGCTCTCTATCTGAAGTAATTGAAAAAATTGATGAACTAATTAGATACCTCAATGTTGAAACTATGTAATGAATGACAAAAACCAAGGTCAAATGGGCTAGGCTTTAGAAGACACTAGGTTGATAGAATGGAAGTGAAAAGTGGATATAGTGAAGAGACAAATAAGGATGGTATTTGTATAAAGAATAATAGTGATAAAATGGCATAACTAAAATGGTCCTTACAAACAATACACCTTAGCATTCAAGCATAGTATCACTTAAGATGAATAATATTCATCAGCTCTAGAAGTTCATCTCCATGTAGTGTGGCAAGCCTTTATGCTCCTGATTCATAATTTGCAATGATGATGAAAGGCCCTATCCAGTTTGGTTTGAATTTCTCTTTATGCTTCTTCTCAACCATGGTATTATTTTAGTTTTCTTTAAGAAAAAGATCACCAAGTTCAAATGTTTTATACTTAACACACTAATTATAGTGGCCTTTGAGTCAGATTTGATATGCTTGAAGATTGTTGAGCACGACTGTACATTTTTCATCAAGTAGACTTAGCTCTTACAGGTGAGCTACTCTATAGTCATGATCATCCAGGACATGCTTGAAAGAGATGTGTAGTGAAGTTAATTTGAATTCAACGGGAAGGATGGATTCAATACCATAAACAATTGAGTATGGTGTGGCTCTTGTGGGGGTACAATGATTGGTACAGTGTGACCAAAGGGTAGGGAATATCTATAGGTGCCAATCATGACCAACATCATTGACAATCTTTTTTAGAATGTTGACAATGGTTTTGTTAGATACCTTGGCTTGGCCATTGCCTTGAGGGTAATATGTTGTATAATTTTTTTATGTGATGTTGTATTCAGTACATAGATATTTTACATCTTTGTTCTTGAATGATCATCCATTATCATATATAATGTTAGAGGGGATACCATAGCAGCAAATGAGATGGTTGAAAATAAATTTGGAAATTTGCTTTCTAGTCATGTAAGTGACATGTATAGATTCAACCCACTTAGTGAAATATTTAGTAGTGGTAAGGATATGTTTATGGTTTTCAAATGAAGTAGGGTTAATATTTCCACTGAGGTCAAGTCATCATGTAGAAAATGGCCATGGTGTCAACATTAGTTTCAATTTTTTTTCTAGGGCATGAATCAGATTAGCATGCCATTGACATTTGTCACACTTTTTTACATAATTAGTGGCATCTATGACCATTATGGGATAATAATAACTAGTACACAAAATATTTTTGGATGGGACTATCCCACTAGAATGAGATCTACACAATCCTTCATGAACTTCTCTTAATGCTAGTATAGACTCTATCGAGTTTAAACAACGAAGCAGAGTTCCATCAAAACTATGATGGTAAAGGGTGGATCCAAGTAGAGTATAATGAGTGGAATAATGAATGAAGGCTTTGGTTTGTTTGTGAGATAGGTTAGGTGGTATAACTTGGTCATGAAGGTAGTTGTAAAGGTCTGAGTACTAGATAGAATTAGGACTAACAATATCATAAATCATGGCAACGGCTGAAGGTTCATGAGTTGGTGCTGACAAATTCTTGATGAGGAATTGATACTCTAGCTTTATCTATTTATTGAATCAGAGAGCCAATAGTATCCATGGCATCTATAGTTATGTTACTAGCCCTCATTATGTGCTCAAATTGAATATTGATAATTTATTGTTTAAGAGTGTCAACCATGGCTTTATATGGAACTAGCTTGTCATCTTTGGTCTAAAAATGATTTATAACTTGATTAATGATTAATTGAGAATCACCATAAACTTGGAGATGAAATATATTCCAATTCACTACTTGTTGAAGTCCTATAACAAGTGCTTCATACTCAGCCATGTTTTTGTATAAGGAAAGCTGATTTTGAATGATTTAGGGATAAGATCCCCCTATGGTGTAATAAATAATAGGTCTACCCCCAATCCATGTGTAGTGAATGAACCATCAAAATATAGTTTCTAGGGATACTCCTCAATGGGTGTGTCAATGATGATAATGATATATTCATCAATAAATTAAAATGTGAGTGGATGTGTCTGTGAGAGGTACTTCAGTAAGTTGATCTGCAAGAACTTATCCCTTAATTTCCTTCTGATTGACATACTCTATGTCAAACTCACTAAGAAGTATGATCCATTTATCCATTATTCCATGCAAATATGTTTTAGATAGTATATACTTGAGTTGATCTAATTTTGAAATGATGATGGTCTTATTATTCAACATATAATAGTGCAGTTTTTGAGCTGTGAAAACCATGGCTAGACAAGCTTTTTCAATAGGTGCAAAGTTATGTTCATATGTAACCAAGGTAAATACTAGGTAGTATACAGTGTGATCCTTTCCTTTTTCATCATTTTGGTCCAAGAGTTCCCCTAAATCATGATCAGTAACTGATAGGTATAACAAAAATGGCTTTCCTAGCATAAGAGGTAATAAAATAGGTAGAGTAATAAGATAGTCTTTGATTTGTTAAAAAGCTATTTGGCAGTAATCATCCTAGTTAAATGCAACTCCCTTCTTCAAAAGGTGTGTAAATGGATGTCACTTATCTGTTAACTAAGAGATAAAGCATCAGATGGACTATATCTTATCCTAAAAACTATGGAGTTGATTTAAATTGGTTGGTGGTGGTATCTCGATTATAGCATGGACTTTAGCTAGATCAACTTCAATACCTCTATGAGACAAGATGAAGCTAAGTAATTTTCTTGAAGTTACACCAAACACACATTTATATGGATTGAGTCTGACTTTGTACTCCCATAATCTTTCAAATATCTTATGCAGCACTGCTGGATGGTCAACCCTGGTTTTGGATTTTCCTAATATGTCATCGACATAGTCTTTAACAATATCATGCATCATATCATGGAATATGACAAGCATGGCTCTTTGATATGTAGATATAACATTATTAAGGCCAAATGGCATAACTTGATAATAAAATGTTCCCCATGGAGTGGTGAATGTTGTTTTATGTTGGTCTTTTGGTGTTATTCTAATCTGGTTGTATCTTGAAAAGCCATCCATGAGTGAAAGCATTTTATAACCAGCTATAGAGTTAATGATCATGTTGAAATTAGGAAAAGGAAAATCATCTTTAGGACAATCTTTGTTGATGTCTCAAACATTTGTACAAATTATGATCCCTTCAAGCTTTTTACTAATAGGTACAACATTAGAGATCCATTTAGAGTAGTAAATGGATCAGATACATCCTGATTCTAAGAGTTTTTCTAACTCTTTCTTTACCAATATAACAATGTGAGGATGCATCTTATGTAACTTTTATTTTATTGGTTTGGTGTCAGGATTAACCACAAGGTGGTGCAAAACCAAGGAAAGATCTAAACCTGGCATGTTAGAATAGGACCATGCAAAAATATCCATAAAATCTCTTAACAGAGTTACAAAGATGTTATGTTCCTCCTTGGTGAGAGATGCACCTAATCTTATCCATTTCAAGTCTGATGGAGTCCTGATAGTTACCTATGTTGTATCTTTGACTAGAAGGGTTGAGCCATCTTATAGGATAGTAATAAATGACTTAAACTATTGAATTATGTCAAGGTCCTCCATTAGGACTTGCTCTTCAACTTCTCCTAGGTATGATGAATATGAGTCCCCTAATGGGAGATATAGCCATATAATGAAAATAGTTATAAATTCTTGGAGAATTTGATCAAATACTTTGTATTTCTCAAATCTAAACTTAGATCCACATGTAAGTTCATCATTGGTGGTCTCCTAGTCTAAATTCAAAGAGGAATGAACACCACCATCTAATGGCACCTAAAATAGGTTTTCACCACTAGACTGACCTTTATCTTTACTTTTTCTCTGGTCAAAAAGCACCTTAAATAGGTTTTCACTTTGGGACCTCAATGTTTTACTTATTTATTTTTTAGATGTAGGATCTAATGTGATTAAGAATCCTAATTTGTGATCTCCCAATGGAACATTGTCTCTAAGGCCGAAGAAATCATAGAATGCCTCATCATTTTGGAACTCATCAATCAATAGACTAGATTCTTGTTGGTCCCAATCTATTAGTTGGGGATAATATAATGGAAAAGGGTTATGATGAATGGCTAAGGTAAGGGTATAAATGGCATTATTGTCAAATAGGTTGGTTTTAGCTAGGTTATCAAAGGTGAGGCTATGATCAGACTCTACTTTGATGTCAACATCATCATCACTAGTCACTGGTGAGGGGGTTTGAATAAGATATGTGGGGTCACCCTTAAATAGTTTAAAACCAAGTCCATAAGGTCTTTCACACTTAGTCATGGAAATTGGCTCAATGGTTCCTTATTGATTTGGTCTGAGCCCTCTTCCTTCATAATTGTGATGATCCATGATCTTATTGGGAATAGTATACTTAGAATTTTTATAAGAGTTATCTTGGTTATTGTTGTTAACCATGAATTTTCCCCTTTAAGTGGGTCAAGTTCTAGGCCAGATGCTGGTACAAATGTGACAGGCCACTTATCTTTATTCTTTTATTACCAATGTATATGTGGGGTGACTTTAGGTCACCCAAAGGTTTTTGAATTTTGAGGAAGATTGGAAATATGAAATATATCATGAGTCACATACTCTCCCAATCCATTATCTAAAATGATTAGAATCTTCAAGAGGTGGCATATGGGAAAGGGAATCCAAGATATTAGGAACTATGTAGTTATCTGATGAAGGATCAATAAGTATAGCTTTTCCTTTATCTTGTTTGGAACTTGGATTCATATTGTACTAATAATTATATCTCTAAAATTTGGCCTTGAGATGATTATAGTGCTTATATGGGTGTAGATCTCCTAAAATATTCACTCCCATCCTTGAGTGGGAAAATTTGATACATTGGTGCATCGTTGATGAGACTGCATGAATCTCATGTAACCAAGACCTCCCTAGAAGCATATTGTATGATGACTCAAGATAAAGCACATGGAAAAGTGTATCATGGGTCAAAGTCCCAATGATAACTAGAAAACTAATGGTGCCTTACAATTCTCTTTCCTAATTATCATAAGCTTTGATAGTTATTGTTTTTAGTTTGAGATCTACTACTGTGTACCCAAGAAGATTGATGAGCTTTAGAGACACTATGTTGAGGCCTGATCTATTATCTATAAGGACACATTTCACTTTATGTCACTTTATATAAACTTCTATGTATAATGGATTATTATGGAATGGGCCAAATGAAGACATATCACTTTGGTTGAATGTGACTTGTTAGGATGGAGCTAGGTGTCTAACCAAAGCATGGAATTTATTAAGGGATATGTCACTAGAAATTTGGTAAAAAAATCATTCAAGATATTCTTATGGATTATTGACATTCAATATAAATTTATGCTAGTGTCTTTTGTAATTATTTCACAATATCAAATTTCTTATCTTAGTCAGTAGTGAATGGTTTATTTTGAGGTTGAATGGTTATTTGGATGATATGAAAAGTGGTGGATGGTTATGGGTTTGGGATAGTAATATTTAACCTCTAAGTTATGATTTTATAATTAGGATTAAATATTGGACCATTATTGCTAACCAATGTTGGAAATGGTGTGGCACCAGAATGGACAAGTCTCAATTGCTAGTGTACTTGCATGTGGTCACGTGGCAAGAATGAGTTATTGATATAAGGTCTAAAAGGGGAAGTCATAGTTTTCTAGTTTGCCTATATGTACTCCTAGGTCAAAGAAGGATTATCCATTTAATTTGGTTGAATTTTGTTGTTTAGTAATGGTCTAGAGTGGTTAGTGTTTGGTTTAGGATTAATGGAGATGGTATTAATGCTATCCCCTATAATATGACCTAAAAACCTATTTTAGTCATGTACAATTGCATGGTAGGTTTGTTGGTTGTTACCATTCTAACCTTGGTTTTATCCATTATTCTATTGTTGTGGGTTCTACTACTAATTTTTTTGGTTCGGCCTTTGATTTTGATACTATTGATTTTGTTGTTGCTCTAAACATTGTTGTTGTTGTTGCTGATTATTTTGTTGTTAATAATTGTTATGTTAGGGAAAAGGGTTTTGATAAATCCCAAGATTTTGATTATAAGTGGAAGCACCATTATCCAATTTTATCTCCCCATTCTCCAACATATTCTCAATTAAATACTTAATTTGGATACATCTTCATATATTATGCCTATTAAACTGATGGCAGTCACATAATTTGTTTTCACGATACCAATCAGGATAAGAAATACCTTGCAGATAATGCTTTGGTATAGGCCAACTAGTTAGATTAGCGATATCAAACTTGTGAAATACAAACTCAATAGGTTCTCCTAGGTCACTAAAGATATGATGTGTAGGCACGGTTCTTCTAGGAGGGGTTTGTAATGGTAACGACTACTATATTTATTGTGTACATTTTAGTTGTTGCACTTGTGGCACTAGTTGAGTAAGAGTAAGTTAAAAATGTGGTGTAGATGATTTTTACACCATTTTCACATGATGGGATTTAGTTGCTCCATTTCCCATAACATTCCTATTACAATTGAATTACTTTGATCTTTCATAGTTATTGGCCTGTGCCAGTTGTGATGCTTGTGCTTGGATGGGATGTTGGTCATTTCCTTGATTGGTACCTTCATTTTGATTAGATAAATTAAGCTTGATGCATCCTTTATTGATGAGCACCCTCTTGATCAACAACCTTTTATCAATGATCTCCTTGAACATATGTGCACATTGTATTTATAAATGATAAGTTATCTCACTATGCAAATTTTTGGTAAACATAGTGGCTAATTGTTTATCTGATAAAATATGGGTGAAATGGCTCACAAGGGCTCTCTATCATTATAAATAGCTTGTAAAACTCTCACCATTTTTTGCTTTACTTGTGTTAAATCCACCAATGAAATCTCATGCTTGAGTTTATAAGAAAAGTGTTTCACAAACTTATCAAAAAGATCATCAAAATCCATTACTAAATTTTTAGGAAACTTAAAAAACCACTCCAAGGCTTTTAAAACCAAGCTTCTTGGAAACAACAACAAAAGGTATATGTGGCTATATTCCACTAGTTGACATGTGACAAATAATTCAATCAAATGAGCCTTAGGGTCACCTTTCCCTTTGTATTTATTAAATTTTAGTGGTTCATATCCTAAAGGAAAAGGTATCTACAAATACTCCATGTTGAATGGATAGGAACATACATCATCTAATTTGAACTTTTTGGTTTGTTTACCAGACTAAATAGTATCAATTGCATCCTTCATCTATTACATTTTTTGGGATAGGAAACTAGATGGCATATTGGTTTAAGGGAGAATTTGGGTTTGGATAGATGGTTGGGAGGTCATAAGTGGAACACTTTGACAAAGTTATGATGGGGATACCTATTGGGGTACATTGGCTTGGTTGGGGAATGGACCAGGAATACACATACATGGATTAGGATGTACTTGAAGTTGCACACTTGGTTGTGTGATATTATGGTTTAAATTGGTGATAAAGGTTTGAATTGGAGGATTTTTTGGGTGGGATGGAGGGATATAACTATATTGTGCCTTTTGTGGTTAAAAAGGGACATGTTACTGACTAATCAAACCTTCTTGTTGAGTGGGAACTTGTGAACTAAGACTCTATGTCTAGATTTATGGAACATTTTGAACCAACAGTTGCCTAGTAGGTACTTGAGAAACATGGGGACCTCCTTGTTGCATGAATCCTTATGAGCAAGTGAAAGTAGGTTATAGATTTGGCATCTATTATTGACCAATATTTGCATATTATTGACTAGTAATTATTTGGTTTTAGATTGGCATATTAGTCTGTGACTAAAGAGGTATGTTCATTATTACCTGGTGAGGTGGAACATTTGTTGTCCTTGATTGAGGTGGCAATGTATTTGTCCTTAGTTGCATTGCTACACTATATTTTGCCTATTTTTGTGGAATACTACTTGTTATTTATTAAGAAGGAGTAGGATTCATCACATTCTATCATTGAGAAATGATATTGGCCATTATTTGACTACCTAATCCCATAGGTTGTACACTTGAGGAAGCAACTACTTGAGGCTAGGGTGTAAAAACTCCTATTCCCTTGTATGATGATCTACTCATGGGATTAATTATAGGCACATGTTGTTGGCTATTTATTTGTGTGTTAGTACCACTTTGATTAGGATTAGACATTGTTTACACATTATCTAATATGTTTGGCTCTCTATTCAACACACTGAATAGAGAGCCAAACATAGTAGATAATGTGTAAATAGGCATATGCATCAAGTTATCTATTGAAATGGTTGGTATAAATGGGTCAAAATTTAGATTCTCTTGTCTATTTAACTCTATCAACACTCTTGTTGAAGGAACTAGGTCAATAAGATGCTTACTTAGCATGTTCATCTGATTAAAGTCATGTGCTAGATTTAGATATGTTTGATATAATGCATAAATTTGGCTAAAGTGATATTCTATGATGTTTTTGCCTTGATCAGATATATTAGGATCTTGGTATGTTGTTTGGACTAGAGCCGTATGATTGCTAGAAGAAGCCTGTTGATCATGAATGATATTGTGGGGCACTCCTACTAGATTTGGTAAATTTTCATGGGGGAAGTTTTCTAGAAACTTGTCCCCTACCTCAATGGCCCTAACCAAAATATTGTCTTTGTTCTCTAAAAGATGGTTCTCAAACAAAAATGGATCATACATGGAAGCCATATTAGTAGAATATGATTATTGAGGAACTAGCTCATCCACTGTAGGTATTATAGTTAAGTATTGCATGGTTTTCTCTAGGTCCTAGTATGAATAAGGTGGTGTGTTAATCAAATAGTTAGCTAATGGATCTTGGTGTTGTGCCCTTAATTGAGTATTATAAGAGGGATAAAAATCCATCTCATAAGAACTATTATCCACATAGGGGTCTTGCACCATTTCTTCTTGTGCAACTACATTACTAATCTTTGGATTGTACATGAATCCATTACGAATGTAGGAATACATGTTGTGATCCATAGTCAATGCTTTATGATAAAAGGTCAAAGAGTTATACAAACTCTAAAAAGGACAATGTCTAAAATAGATGATGTTCCAACTTGGTCTAGATTTGTCAAAAGGATCAACAAGTTTATGCAAAGGTTTGTGAAGAAACAAGCTAGCGTAAAGAATCTAATGTTTTACTATTCACACAAAGATAATCAAGTAAATGGTCCTAAAAATCAAAATGCCAAACTCTAAGGTTGAAGTATTTTGAATCAGTCTAATTTAGGAATTTAAAAATTTCTAGGTCATTTGGCCAACTGTAACATTAAAATCTAGGCTCAAAAAAGGCATGTGCAAGGACTCTTGGCCAAATGACATCAAAAGATAGACTTTGAAATAGATGAAAGTTTTAATCTAATGGATTTGAAACACTTTTAACAAACACTAGGCATTTTATTCTTGGACATGAAAGTGATCAACTAAGTATAAGGTATGAAACAAAAGGCACTCTAGAAATAGTTTATTTTCTCACAAAAAATGGTATAAAACTAGGTTCTTTTGAAAAATAAGCTAGACAAAAGTGAACAGTATAACTATTTTAGACAAAAGATCATAAAAGTACACTTGGGTTGGTCTAAAAATGTAGGAAAAATTTTGTAACTCTATGAAAGAGGATCTATCAAACAATATTCAAAATGTTTTGGGCAATGTAATGACACTATACTACCTAAAAACTATGATAAAAAGGTTTGTTTCAAAAACTCTCTAAGGCAAAGATGTTTTCCTACAATTTTGACAGCATAACACTACCTTTCTTGACTCAAAATGTTATGGTGCATAGACTCAAAGTGTAAATGTTTACCATAAAATGGCTTAAGTCTATCAAGTGATGATAATGATTATGAGTCTTTAAATGACCTTCAACCTAGATTGGAAATTAAACCTAAGTTCCCTCTAGTTTAGTGAAAATGGAAAACCCACTTAACACATCAACCCTATGAACTTATAAAGGTGTAATTCTAAATTTAGATTATAAGTGAAGGACTTAAAAAAACTTGGTAAATGTCTAAACTCAATTTGGCAGCATAACTACACCAAAGTGGATGATATGAATCTCAAGCTTTTGATGAACTTTTGAACAAGGAAAATTGATGATATTACATGGACAACATAATGCCTCTTTGTTCAAAGGAAAATTTAGACTATGTGTTTGGTTTGGATTGTTTTTTTACACCAAGTTTTGACTCCAAACAAGACTTTAAACTAGGAAAAGACTAACTAATTAATCACCATTAGATCCTAAACTGACAAGGTTTCTTGGTATTGTTGGAATCCATCAATATAGATTATTTTAGAGGATTTTAAGTGTTCATCTAGAAGTAAATACACATTATATAGTAGGGTTTTTACACCCCCCCTTATTTCAAATGATAGTACTACAACATGGACCTTGAGGAGAACCTTGCACCAAAAATATTTCCATGACAAGTGGGTATTTTTATAAGATATAACAAGTTTCTAAATGATCTATGAGAATCAATTGAATAATGGATTTCATGCCAAAAAATGCAAAATAAAATCATGGATTTTGGGTCCGTATCACTTGGCTTATTGCAAAAAGGTCTAATCCTTTTTGCAACCACTACATCATACTATTTTCTTAGTGTAGTGTGATGTCCAAAGTGCCACTACATCCCATGTGTAAATCCAAAAGATCTAAATGAAGTCAATGCTAAGAGATGAAACCTTAGGTCAAAGCTTCCCTAAAGAACTTGTTGGAGGTGATGAAGTCCCCCTCACAAGCCAAGATGCATAAACATAAAGAAAGAATGAAATTAGAAAGACTTTAGGGACATTTTAAAGGTCACCCAAACTTTGAGGAGTTTTTGGGGAGTGCTTTAGATGACTTTATTTCTAATCCTTGGACTAGGCTACTTGTAATAGGAATGGTGCTTTTGATTCCAAGGGTTCTCTATAGGGGACAAATGGAAGAGCATACATGCAACATTCCTCTTTTTACCAAATAAAAATTTGATCAAATAACTATTGAATTTTTTTTTACAAGTGTGTTCAACTTTAAACCCAAAATGAAAGATTTGGTGGTGTTCAGTTGACTCCTTGCTCTTAGTTTCAAACTTTGAAAACATTCACCAAAACATCTAAGTCCTTTGTTAAACACTAAAACAAGGCTCCTAATTGATTTTTTAAGCATGCAAAGGTGATTTAAACATGTTTTGAACAAATATCAAGCTTGGTCCTATAGAAAAATTGTTAGCATGTCTTTTAGCTTTGAAGCTCTTTTTAGCTTGAAATAATGAACTTTGAAAATGTAGCTCTCAGGACTATGTTTTTTGAAAAACATAGTGACCGAAGTCCGTTATTACCACCAACATCAGTTAATTTGGCTAACCAAGATCTAAACACTATTGGTTTTGATAATTGATGTTATTTTTGATAACCAATGTCAGTATTACTTGTCAATGTCAGTTACTGTGTAAAATCATGGTAAATAAAAATGGCAAAATAAAGTTAAAAAATCAATTTGTAAGAGTTTTAAGGGTCCAAATAAATATTTTAGAGTTGAAAAATAATCTTCTTTAGGTGTGAGATGTGTCTAGTCCCATTGGGAATGCCATTATGTGATTTAGGAATTTGACTCAAGAGAAGATGGTTAGTGTGGTGTTAGTTCCAGAATGAAAATATAATGAAATAAACACACTAATAGCATAACATCTCTAGGCATAGACACTAGGGAGAGCTTAGTTAAAAAAAGAAATGAAAAACACAACTAAAAATCAAGAAATGAAAACACAATAATTCCTTCACCGTCCTGGATGCTCCAAATGCCTTTATAGTGGTGGCTTGCTTGGCTTATACTCATGAAGTCCTTGGCAATGGAAGCTTGTCTACTTCCATCTCTCCTTCGTACATTTGGATTATGGATTAGATTGTCTTGGAATCAATTTGGCATGGTAATACTAGTTTCCTGGCTTCTTGAAGATATTTGTGCATTATAACTTTGCACCAAAATAGCTTAGAAATGATGTTCATGGCCTCTCTATTTATAGATTTTTGGATTTGATTAGAATCAACCTCAACCATCCATCTCAAGATTGAGATGTGTGGTTGAGGATTAATTAAATTTTTGGAATTAATTTTGTAATTATCCTCATCATGACATTAGAAAAAGGGACAATTAAGAGGCATGGAGGGAATCATGGAAGGCATTAATGAGGCATGGAGGGCATGAATCCTAATATTTATGGCATTTATGGCCTAGGGATGTCTTCCCAAGAAATGAAGTCATATAATGATGTAGATATTCAATATTCATTTCAAAAAATAATTATTCAACAAGTTTCAATGAAAATATTGATTAGGCCTTGATTTGGGTTAATTAGCTCTTAAGCATGATTAAGCACTTTGTGCACAAATTACTCAGATTGATCAGAATGCCTTGTTATTGGTCCAAAATTTGACTGGATTGGAATTGGAAGTCCATGTCAGATGCATTAGATCTATATTCCCATTTAGGATGTTACTAATAATAAATAACAAGGGTATGTGTCTTATGCAGAAGATTTGATAGAAAAGATTAATCCAAAGCACCTAGGTGCAAATTTGGCATTTTGTCTCAAAATGATCTGATCAAAGTTAGTTGGCCCATAAATTGTATTAACCCATTTAGGGATACCTTGGTCAATATAGGCACTTGAATATGTCATTTTCACATCATTTATAATGTTTTAGTGTTTTTAGGCGAAAGTATGCATTTTAGGTGGAAATTAGCCAAAAGCTTGGTTGGAGGTTATTGGTGGCTAGTTTTAGGTGTCTATAATGATGAAGTTGTTGAAACAAGTGGTTTTATTTTTGAAATTCCCAAGTTTATGATGTTTTTAAGGAAGTTTAGGTTCTTGGGCATGAAGTAATTAAATAATAGCTTCATTGATAGGCAAAATGGGTAGAGGACCATAATACTCAACATCTACTTTGAGATCAAGAAATTGATTACCATGGTAATCATATTCAAAATGTATTTGATGGATATTTATGGCCTTGGCATCTAGTGTAATCTCAAGAGTAAGAGAATTAGATGGATCAGATTTGATTGGTGTGTCATTAGTTTCTTTGATAGGGGAAGGATTAGATGTAATGCTAGGATCTGTAGGTGGTAAAGAAGATGCAAGAATCTCTAGTGGTTTAGAAGGTAAGAGTTGTTCTACCACCCAAGAAGTATCAAGAAGTGGAGAATTAAAAGAAGGCACATGACCTTTAGGATCTAATTCATGATCTATGGAAATGGTATGAACATCTCAATTGAAATTATGTATTTGAGATAATTTTTTTGATAATGTTAAACATCCAAGTCTCAAGATTGAGATTGGGCCATTATGTAGTTATCATCATAGGTTGGAGAAATGGTCTATGCTTGAGATTTAGGGGAGTTTCAAAAGGTGAAATTCTAATGTTACTAAACTTTTGTGGAGACATGATGAAAGGGTATTGTAATGATTTGACCACTCCATAATCATTTTAGTTTAAGGTATATTCTAGTAAAGAAGGCTCCTAAGAATTACACAGAGGGGGGAAATCAGTGATCTCATCAATGAGAAGAATAGTGAAATCATGAGGTAGTAAAGGAGGAAGCCACTATGAGATATAAGGAGGTAACTTGGTAGTGTTGAAAGTATGTTTCAAGTCATTAGGTTCATCATAATTCGAACCACCAAGAGTGAATTTTAAGTCTAAATTGATGTTAATGAACTTAGGTAAGGGAGCACTATTGATGGTAGGAATATGATATTGGATTTTAGATTAGGAAGTTGAGTACTCCAATAGTTGGGATCAGTGTCATGCTTATACCATTTAATGTTATTTAAGAATTTAATGCATTGGCTACTAGAAGAAGTGATATCCCTCATTCTATGAGTCCACGTATGACCAAGTAGTATGTTATAAGAGGGGTAAATCAAAAACCATAAGTTTAGTACAAACAATCTTATGTCCAATTATTAGAGGAAGCCAAATATAACCAAGTGGATTTTGATTAGTTTTATCAAATCCATGATAGGCAATATGCATTTGATTGAGATGATCCTTATTATAATCAAGTTGTTGGATAAGCCAAAAAGATGTCACATTAATACTAGACACTTCATCAACTAAAAATTTATGGATAAGGGTAGTATTACTGGATATTTTAATGAATAGTGGTGGACCATCAACATAAAAAAGGATTTCATCATCAATCATGTTCTCTTCAATAAATACAATAGAAGGCTTAGAAGAAGGACAAATGGTTTCAATGATATGTACATTAGTAGGTTTAGGCTCAATAGAAGGTGGTTCTTCATCTAGAGGAGATGGAAATTTGATTTCTTGTAATTGTTTCATAAGGAACTTGAGATGATAAGGAGAAGTATGAACTAACTCCATAAGTGTAATATTGCAAGGCATGGAGTTAAGTTGTTTGAGAAAGTTCTAATGGGATTTAGAAGAAGAACTAGTGCGAGTTTTGGAAGTTAAGGTATATTTTGAAGGAATGGAAGTTGTTGGGGGTTTATAAGAAGGAGGTGGTTCCTCATGGTCTTCTATAGCTAAATTAGTGGTCATGGTATCTTTTAAAATTTATTCTTCTAAAGATGGTTTCTTAGGTTTTGTGATAGGATCTTTGTTAGTTGGTTTGAAATGACAATTGACCTTAGTTATGTTAACATATTGATAATTATTGTAACATTAGTGATAGTCAACATCAATAGCACAAACATCTTTGGTAGTTTGTTTATTATTAGCCATGGGAAAATATTTTTGGTTGTTAAAATAAGAATCTTTGGAATTTTGTCATTTTTGAGAAGCAATGTTGTACTCTTGACGATGAAGGTTGATCATGGCTTAGTGACTAAAGGAATCACCAAGCATGTAGGAAATAAAAGTTTTAGTAATCCCTCTATAATATTCATGGAAATGACTAATGTCAGCATGGAACCAACAAAATTTATTAGGGTCATACCACTTTGGAGGATTATCAAGATAAGTAAAGGGTTTAGAGGATGGTAAGAATTGTTTCATTTGTTACACAATGAGTGGTATGTGAAAAGATGAGAGACTATTAGATTTGGAAATTCTTAGTTTGGTTTAGGGATTAATTTTAGCGATGGCATTGGTACAAGTTTGAGAAGATCCTTTAAGGAATTTGGTATTAAGTTTGAATTGCTTCATGAGAAATTCTTGATGTTTAGCTTAGTTAAGAGTGTCGTTAAGTATTTGGGAAGCAAAAGTGAAAACCTTATATTAAAGAAAATGAGTTAAATAAGTTATAAAGAGTTTAATTAAATTGTCATCAATCATGTTATGGTTGGATTTATGGGCTAGATATTTCCATTATTTGATAAAATCATGAGTTGATTTGATGGGAGATTATTTAGCATTGATGAAATGATTAAGACAATATTTGGGAAGATTGTTATGTTAAAACTCTTTGACATAAAAATTGACTAAATATGTAAGTTAACAAAAAAAATGTTGGGGAAATTGGTTTTACCATTCCAATACATTTTTAGTGAAGGTTTTAACTAGAAGTTTAGTTGTGGCATTATTATTAGTTTGGGTCCACTGTTTATAAAGATTGCCAAAGGCTTTGAAAAGGATGCAGGGTCTTTGGTCCCATCATAATTTATAGTTGGAGATATATTACCAATATAAATATACATTATGGAAGGAGATAAAGACTCATTTTGGATGTTTTGAAGCATTTTTTAATTCATAATAGGTTGAGGATTAACATTTCCTAAGGCATCACTTAGAGGTGGAGGAATAAAATTTGGATTGGCTTGAAGATTTATATCCAAAGTTTGATTATCCATATTGATCAAATGATGTTGTAAATGCATCATTTGATAGGTGTTATAATTTTTCATTATGTTCATTTATTGTATGACTTATGTAAGAATTTGAGTCATATCAATTTGTGGGTTGGTGTTTGTAGGAGAACTCCCCAAATTGGTATTAGGGGGAGGGTTATTGGAAGATGGATTATTAGTGGGATTATTAAATAGACTCATGTCAATTACTCCCATATTATTTTTAAGAGTTTGAAGATGAGAATTATCTTGATAGGTAAAAAAAGGATAAGATCCATCGACTTTATCTTTAGGTGTGATTTGAACGATGTTACAATCTACATATGAAGGAGGGGAAGAGGTGCTCCAAGAGTGAGGGTTATCTTGGGAATAAAAGAGAGGGAGAAAATGAATATCCCATATAGTGTCTAAGTGGATTTAGGTTGTCCAAAAATATTCTAATAGGGGACTTCATGATGATTTGATAAAAATGAATATAATGCTAAGGAAGGAGAAATAGAGAATTGAATCAGATAGATGGGATAAGAGTAGTATAAAGTCAATTGGGTTTACCTAGCACTATAAACTAAGAAAAAACATAGCCTAATAAGGGTATAGGGTCAATCAGGGAAACCTAGTATTGTAATATAACCAATAAAATAGATACAGAGTTGATTAGGTTGACTTAGTACTATAGGCAGGAAGAAAAATAGTCTATAAGAGACTATGTCGAACAAAATGATAATGTAATAACTAATATAGGGATTTTTTTTGAAATGTAATTGAAAGAAAGAAATGAAAGTAAGCAAACCATCAATTAGGTCAATGAGAATGATCCAATTGAGGCACACAACACAAAACCTTGCATCAAAGCTAGCCAATGCAATTTTTTTCAATACAACATACAATGAGCAAGTAGTCAAATGAAACTTAATTGCTAACTAAGTGGTCATCCTAAATATTGTTAGATTATTATAAAGTGTTATTTTAAGTGTGATATGGAATTTGGTTAAATGTAGGGAACTAGAAAATAATCCATGGATGGTTTCAAGACATTTAGGCTGAAAGGGATATATGTTTACATTGGTTACTTGTTGGTATTGGGGCCTACCCCTTCACTTCAAAATCCTACAGTGATAAGGGTGTTAGGTGCTTTGACAATATATACCATTAACCACATGTTTGTACTTGGATAGAAAACCAAGTTGGCTTTCCTCTTGGTGATGAAATCCAAGTAGGTGGGCCTTGGGTAGACAAATGCTTAGATGCATTTTGAAATTATATGATTTGATAGTATGTGCAAGAAAGAGAAAAATATTGAAACTAAATGGTATATTGAAAAACCACCTAATTAGACTATGATATAATCTAAGCATACAAATAAATGAAAGTAAAAATGTGAAGTAATTACTGGCATATAATTATCAATTTATAATTTTAAACATAATACAAAGTTAGTTTAGATAATAATAAACACAAACATTAAAAAACATAGTCGATATTATTGTTATTGTATTTCAGATGGAAGATTCATTAAGAAATAAGTCAATCATGCTGATCTAGTCTTTCAGATAGAAGATAGAATATAGAACTAGGTCGACTAGGTCAACCTAGTTTGTTGTATGATTACAATTTCTTAAGATTGCAAACTTTGAAAAAAAAATGTAAGGAAGAATTGAATTAAAAGAGAGAGAAAGAAAGGAACCTTGATGGGTTGGAAGATGTTAAAGACTATGATTTTATTTAAAGTGCATTGAATGTTATTTAGAAATTATTCCAACTATGTCAACTAGGTTAACCTAGTTCTATAATTTCCTATTTTTTAAAACTTATTAAGATGATTATATCGACCTAGTCAACCTAGTTTGTTATATAGAAGTTAATTGTGATATTAAGTCGACCTATTTAACCTAGTTTATTGTTTTAAAACTGAATAAGAGACTAAGTCAACCTATTCAACATAGTCTTTCATATAAAAATGAATAAGAGTATTGTATTGACCTATTTGATCTAGTAACTTGTATCTGATGAATACTTGCATAAAAATATTATAGTTATTTTGATGTGACTATGTGTTAAACCTATGCATAAAAGTTAGAAACTATACTGTCCTTATCGGCCTAGTATCATACATATAGAAACATAATAAATAAAAAAATAAAAATAAAAAACATGAAATAAAACCTATAAGGGTTAGATTCACATAGGTTCACCAAAATGTATGTAATAAAAAATGCATTAGATCTAAAAATCAATCCTAGCTCAGAGAAGATAGATCATACTTATTCTTTCATTTGGGGATACATTAGATAATAGGTAACATGACTAATATGGATATACTAGACCCAATTATGGGATATATTATCATAATAATATCACTAGGGAGGTTTCCAAAGCCTCCAATCAAGCAAAACCATGTAATAGCCCTAATTAATTCTTATGTTTTCATATTTACTAAATTAATAACAAGTAAATCAAAAAGTCTAATCTAGTTCTCACCAAAGCTTGTGTCACAATATGGGGGTTAGTAAACAAAAAAAATTAAACATGCATAAAATAATCCTAATTAAGCTATGTATAGGTAAAACCCTAATGCATGGAGAAGAAGAGTAATATTATTCAAAAGCCATTACTTATGTTACTTATATCTACTAAAGATAGGATTAAAGTTAGAGATACTTACCTAGAAGATGAACCCATCGAGACTCAATCTCTCCCTTGGCCAAATGTTCTTCTCAAAAGGTTGTTTTGGTTTGTAAGGATCATTAATAAAGACCAAAGCATCTAAGACTTCTCCATAAGAATATATTATTCTCCAATGAGAAACACTAAGATAATACTCCTCAAGTAGAATGGTGGAATAATAGATTGTAAAGAAGCACTTATGAATAATAAATCTTGGCGTCTCTCTAATAATGGCGGAATGACTGTGTTTGTATAAGTGGATCTAACCATAAACCCTTAAAAATGTTTCAATTGATAAGGTTGACCTAGTTGACATAGTATTTTTATTGACAAAAACTCACTAGGTCATGGTCTAGGTCAGCCAAGAGCTGACCTAGACCTTAAATGAGTTTCACCAATAAGAGTACAATGTTGACCTAGTTGACCTAGTCATGTAAACTATCAAAAGGGGTTTTACGTTAGGAAAAAGGGTATAGAAGGTGGTAAAAGACTAGAGGAGGGTGCAAAAGAGGAGTAATAGCTTAGGGGAATGGCTTTAGGAGCTAGTTGGATTAGGAATAAGTAGAAATAAGGGATAACAATTATGTGAAGCACCAATGGTCTGTACACCCTTTTCTTGAGACACCCATTAAGGCATGCACTCAGAGATATTGAGACTTGATGGATTCTTGAAAAATAAAAAGCATCAGTAATTGATAAATCTTTAAAATATTATGTGTATACACACCCACTAAAAGTTAGACCTACCATGTTTGTAAAAATACTTGGCATGGGGATGAAATAAGACATGGAAGATGACATCATAGTATTAGAGGGAGACATGATAGAGGGTAAAGGCGTGAAAGAAATCATGAAATGACTTGCATAAAATCTTATGGAAAATTTGGATCAATTTGAATGGGGTTATCTAATATAAAGTCCCATGATGAGGTTATATATGACTATAAAATCCTTACCTCTATATTGAGTATTTTCATTGATGAAGAAGATTATTTCATGTATGTATTCAAGATTACTTTCATCTTCTACCATTTGAATGAATAAAGGGTTAAGAGTCATGGAATAGGGAGGAGTCCCATAATTTTTAGTTTTAATGGTTACATGGATATTGTTTTGATCTGGGTTAGTCACCATAATATGTTTTTTATGAAATTTATTAGGATTAATTAAACTCATGATGTTATTTTGATTTTATTCTCTAACATCATCAAACATATTTTACACAATGAAAAATATGAGTTAAACACTTACTAAAAGATAAGATAATATGTAATACATTAGGTCAAGTTAGTCAAATTAGTTATGTAAGAAGAAAAATAGAACAGTCTATAAAACATTAGGTCAAGTAGGTCAACTTAGTTCTATTGTAAGGAAGACATAACAATATATAAAATAATGGGTTGAGTAGAACTACTTAATTCTGTAAAAAGGAAACTAAAATAGTCTATAAAATAAAGGGTCAAGTAGGTAGACTTAGTTTTATAGGAAAGAAAACAAAATAGCCTATGAAAGACTGGGTCAAGCAAGTCAAAATAGTTATGTAGGAAGGGAAATAGAATAATAGAGTGAAATATTAGGTTGAGCATGTTGAATTAATTGTGTAGTAAATAAAAATATAAAATAGTCTAAGTCTAGATGATTTACATTTAGTTACATAAAATATAACTAAACACACAGGTAACTAGGTCAAACTAGTCAATCTAGTTGTAACACATATAACAAAATTTGTATCAATGTTAGCTAATACAAATTTGTAATACAACATATAATATTAAAAAAAATATTAATAATGAAATTTAGAAACTAATTATCTAATTTCTCAAAAAAAAATCAAGAATCTGTAATAATGGTTTTGATTGAAAGTGTAGGCTCTTAAAGATGCTTGTTTGTTTAATAGTGTTAGCCTAATATTTTAGAGAATTGACTATAGAGGAAGTTCCTTTCCCATTGCCCACTAAATCTAGTTTCAAGGGTAAGATAGAAGTAACTTTTCAAAACTAACCACTAACTTATGTACCAAAAAAATAAATGGATGGATGGATTTCTAAGGTTAAATAAATAGGGATGTCTTAGGTGTTTCAAAAATACTATGAGTTAGGTAGAAAATAAAAATCATGTTTATCTCTGTACTATGGATATGAGTATTAGGGTAAGCACCTCATGCCATGATATTTGTAAAATGTAGATAAGGAATATAAATAGAGTATTGAGTAACACTTCATGACAATAGTTAAGTAGTTTAAAACTATCGATGCATAGTTTCTAGGGAAAACCAAACAAAGTGAAAAAATATTGAAAATCAAAGTTTTAAAAGCTTTTTTGTAGTTTTTTAAAAATAAATAAATAAAAAACCAACTAAAATGTAAAATTAATTTAATTACTATCAATGTAAGTTAATTATTTTTACTTGAATTAATAAAAAAATAAATATAATGAAGTCAAGATGTTTGAATTAGTTGTACACACAAAATAGATTAAGGTTGAGCTAATTGACTTAGTATATTAAAGATAGTCCAAAAGAAACATAGTCGAGCTAGTTGACTTAGTTTTCTAGATAGAAATCAGTTATAAACTAAGTTGAGTTGGTTGAGTTAGTTAATTGTTAAGGTACAATTTTACAGAAATGAAAAAATTGGTAAGAACAACACTAAAATTTAAATTTTAAAAAATAATGGGAAAATGAAATTACTTAAAATTTGATAATTAAATTATTGATTTGGTTAGAGTGAACCTAGAAAAATATATAGAGTTGACCAGGTTGATATAGTAGTTTTTTTTAAGATGTTGGGTTGTTTTAAACTATGTTGTCCAAATGGAAATTTGAATTTATAAAGGTAAAAATAAAATATTTAGATAGATTCAAGCTGGTCAATTGAGTATAAATAAAATTATAACTATATCGATCATAAATTATAATATATTATAACTTTATAATAAATTATAACTATATCGATCATATCAACCTAGTTATTCAAAAGTAAAAAATAAAAGAATCAAGTAGATCAATTCAATTAAATGTGAAAAAATTGGAAAATAAATATATTTATTAGATCCATCTAGTTTTTCAAAACTATAAATTCCTCACAAAGAAGGCCAAAATAAATTGATAGGTTTGCCTCAGTAAAAAAACCTACAAAAAGATGCCCTAACTAAGTTGATTGGGGAAATGAAGTTATAAAACCTTGCACGTAAAGCCAAACAAATTTGATCAAGTCAATGAGTATAAAAACTTATACATAGAATATTAAAATAGGTTGATAGGGTTGATCCAGTTGTTTATAGATAAAATTATAAATCTAAAAGAGTTAGATTCATGTTGGATTCACTATAATGTATGCAAGTGAAACTAGATAATTTTATAACTTATTCTACTCAATAATATTTAATCTCAAAGAAGGTAATCAACTAACATGTATGATTGGGAATATGTTTAAGTTGGGGTTATAACCAATAACAGATTTGTTAAGCCTATAATAAGGGCCTCTTATCACACTATGACAAAAGAGAGGTTTCTAAGGCCTCTAATCAAATTCCATCTTGTGATAACCCTAGCTAGGTCTTATGATTATAATAATAATTAGTAAATTAATCTGCTAAACAACTATGTAAGTTAATATGGTAAATTCATATGCAAGCTAATTTATTTCTCACCAAAGCTTCTATCATAAATGGTAAAGATAATAAACATAAAAAGATAAATATATTTATTACATAGTGTATGCATCTAAATCTGCTCACCCTAATCATTTTACTAATCTCACTATTTATCCTAATTAATTTCATAACTATACTCCTAATTAAATAATTAAATCGCATCCCCCTATTAGAATAGTGTTGTCACTAATGTCAATCTAATGTCATTAATGTCAAAGTGTGTTGTCATTGATGTCTAGATACATATGGTGAAGATATATGGTGAGTGGTCTTTGAGGTATGATCTTGTGTGCTTGACATGGCAAGAAATCCATGTGATAAGAGAGAATTTGAAGTCAACCTAATGTCTCTCTCTTGAGAGAGGATTTGAAGGAAACCTAATTATTCTTCTATTGGTTTATGTCAAGGTTTAGGTCAAGTGAGAATTAAAGCATGTTTGATTACTAGTTCTTTTATACTTGATTAGCCTAGTCTAGAGCCTGTGAGAAGGTATACATGAGTGAAGGTTGATATCTAGGTAATCAAGGATAGTTGAGGTATAAACATGAGGTTATAAAAGTTGATAAATGGTCAAGGTTATTTCTTATTTTTGTCTTTTCAGTTCTAAGTCTTGTGTCAATTTTGATGTTAATCTAGTGAAAGATGATCAAGGTTGATGTTGCTCTAGTGAAGGATGATCAAGGTCAATTATCAATTTATTTGAAAATAAGAGTATTATCATGATGTTTTTATGAGTTCATTAAAGAGATTTTTGTAGTGGATAGTTTATGTTATTTTGATAAGATAAGTACTTAATAATTAGATCCTTGTGTCAAATATTAAGAGCTTAAGGAGTCGTGTCATGGGCTAGTTATGGTATGAAGAGACCTTATGTGAAGGAATGGGCTTGGTTGCTTGGTAATATGAATGGTCTTAGGCATGTGAGAAGATTTATGGTAGTGGTTGAGTATTTTAATAGGTTTTATGTCATCTATATGGGGTGTTGAGAGTTTGGATAATCGTTAGAAGGTCAATTTTAAGGACCAATGTGGTTTGCAAGTCAAGGTCTAGAGAGCAAAGAGAGAGATGGTGGTAAAATTAGGTATGATATTCAGATTTTAAGATAATAATGAGAATGTGAGAATTTTAAATGGTGTGATAGATTGTACTAGGTGTTTTGACCAAGTCTAAGGTCAAAGTTTTAAGTTTTAGGCTTGAAAAAGTGTTTTAAGGTTTCTTGAGTACATAGGATGAAGAGTTATCTACCTGAGAAGGTTTTTTAAGTGTTTATTGGCATGTGAAACATATGAATGAGGACTTAATATATTATTGGTAGATGGAGAAGGTTCTGAGATCAAATTTTCAAGAATTATTTTTTGGAATGAGGTCATAAGCTTTATGAATGATTGCTAATAGTGGAAGATGGTTTAAACCTTCAAAGAACCCTAATAGTGACCTGAGATAAAATAAGTTGTTATAAAGTGATAATAATGGATTGGTATGGATATTTTAGTTATTTTATGTTGTATTTAACTCTATTGTACATATCCATGTGTGATCAAGTCTTCAAGGGAGTGAGTGGACACTACAAGAAAAGCCTTATTTCTTAGAGATTTGTTGTAGTAGTTAGAATTGACCAAGTCAAAGTTGATAAATAGATGGAGGAAAATTTTTGATAATTGTAATTTTTATCCATAAAGGTTTATATATAATTTATATCCCTCAGGTGTGTAAATTTAGTGATCCAAGATGGGCAATTGTTAGCCGGCCTAATGAAGAAAAATAGTACAAAACCTAAGTAGTATGAAAAGGTGGATTTTCATATGATTTCATGAAAGAGTGATGGATATAAGTGCATGGATATGTTATTTGGGAATTTTATGTACTATTAATTCTTTTTATAAGGTTTTTTAGTTATTAAAATTAGTGAGAATATTGAATCCAAAATGGCTTCTCTGGTTGAGTGAGGTATGTGAGAGAGAAGGTCAATAAATTGGTCTACAAGACTAATAGTTGCCATTAGAGATTATGATATTTTTGTTGGAGGTTGTTTTGAAGATGTTTTGGGATGATTTTAATAAATTTAATTTTTTTTTAAATTTTCTTTTATGTGTCAAAATTTTAAGTTTTGATGACTATGTTTTGAGGCTAGTTGGCAGTTTAGAATGAGCATTTTGCAGAGAAGAGTTTGAGTTTGAATACCCTAAGTTGAAGTATATAATTAAGTTTGTGATTAAAATTAATCATTATTTTTCTTAATATGTGATTTATTTTTATGGTTATTTTTTTTTTAATTCTTTAGTTTTTCAAAACAAACTTTTTGTGTGTATGAAGGCCTATTTTGAATTGTCTTAAAAAGGGGTTCAAGTGGTTGTTTGGAACTAAAAGGTGTTGTGGAATCAAATTTAAGTTGTATAAGGTATATTTTATTGATTTTTGAAAGGATATTATTCATAAATGAAGTGTATTTTGTTTCAATGGGTCATGAGGTATCATGTTGCCAAAGTAGGCCTAATTGAATTAGGTATCCTTAAGGCCTAAAAGAGGATTTGGTCTATTAAGTTATGGCTGACCTAATGTATTTTTTGATTCATGTTTCAAACTTGTTATAAGTCCTATTTTAAGGTTAATCCAAGTGTTCAAGTGTGTATTTCTTACCAATATGTGTGAGATCAAGTGACTTGTATAAGAGCAATACTAATTAGGCCCAATTAAGAGAGTTAGATAATTAGGTGTATAAGAGAATAGAAGAGCACATTGAGGAGTATAAGGAGGTAATGTAGACCATAATATTGGTGTATAGAGATATTAATTAATATATAAAATAAGGTATGAGTATGAAGATCAAGGTCATATGACCTAATTAGTCTTTACGAGACCTAGTTGAGTGAAGAATCCTAGAAGGTGGTTTGAGAGGGATAGAAGAGAGAGAAGTGTTGAAGAAGGTGATCATTAGATATTGTATGGTGAAAAAGGTATATTTAAGGTGATCAATAAAATTAGGTGGCTGAGTTGGTGCTAAGTCATCTAAGGGGTTGGTGCCTCCTTGATAGTGGGTGCTTGTTAAAGCCTAGTCAAGTGGGTGCTTAGATAGTTAGGGTTGGTGCTCCATGTGAAGTCAGTGCTTCACTCAATCTTGGTGTTTATCTTATAGGACTAGATTTAATTTTAAAATATCAATGGGTTTTATTCACCTTGAGGGTTTCCCACATATATGATGTGTTATCTTGTTTCATGCTCTTGTATGCTTACTTATGTTTGTTAGATCTATGTACTTGTATGAATGGATCATGAATGTCAAGTTGAATTGAATGAATGTTTTCAATAAAATGATTCACCCACCATCATAGTAATTTTTATTTCAAAACCCCATTCATTATTATTCATCCATTAACCTTATCTCTACCCCATAAATCTATTAATACTTATAATCATCTCTTAATCTTATCCTAATCCCACTTATCCATTATTTGGGAATTTAAAATTCCCATGACCCACCTACCAACCTACCCTAGAATATTCATAGGATATCCTATGTGCCTAGTCCCTAATCACCTATATAATCACCCATCCTAATCCCCTAGTAATCTTAAATAACCCCTAAATGGATTCTATAATTCTCCAATTCTAGAATTCTCTCTATTTGTCCCTTCTTCTATAGAATCCTCTATTTTAAAGGATTCCAAGGAATTTTAATTCCCTTTTAATATTCCCTCTCTCTTCTATTTACACACGTACAATCCTACATTGAATCTAAGAAATGAATCCATAAATTCTTCATGTTAAAATGATCAACTAGTCTATCATCCAAGACAATAAATCAAGCTATCATAATACAACAAATGTGATTTTACTGGTGAGAAATATTCATCCTTAATCATTTATTATTTTTATTATTTAATCTTGGTTTGGAGAAATTAGCTTTAGGATATGAGTGTTGTTATTAATATTCATTTGTGCTTGTATTTTTAACCTAATGGATCTAGATCTCAATTGGTGGATTTATGTTTTAAGTGTTTTAAAGTAATTACATAATAAAATCCAATAACTAAAAATTTCATCTAAATTTTGGCAGCCATGGTGGGAAAACCCCTTAAACTTAACCCTCTTACATGTTAGATGTGTTTTGATAGCCTGTAGGAGTGATTAGACAAGGAACAAGCTCTAAAATTCATCTAATTATCTTGCTAAGGTGAATAAACATTTTAGACTACAAAATCATAGATTTATAATTGTAATTTTCTAGTACCATTATTGATTTTACACTAACTTGACTACTAACAGTTTATTATCTTAATAGGTTCTCAACCTTCTACAATATCATAACTCATAAAAGGAATTTTTGATCTTAAAGTTGTAGTTTTATCCACTAATCCATGGTTTTGCATTAACTTGACTACTAATAGTTTGTTGTCTTGGTAGTTAGGAATATTTTTCAATATCATAACTCACCAATCATATTTTTGCTAAAGAGTCACAATTTTACCTTTGACATCTATAGTTTTGACATAGGGGAAAATCACTACCTGAGTCCAAATTTTTATCTTATAAATTATGTTATTATCTCTATGTGACTGTTATTTGATTATAAGTGAAATTAGGTATTACCCATATCATTATTAAACATCCAAATAAAAACTCTTTTTTAACCATGTGGTGTAAAACCATAGTTCACTAAGTAATGATTTTATATAATATTAGTAGTTTTGATTAATATTAAGTGACATCAATCAGATAAAATTTTGACATAGTCTTAAGGAATTTTGCATGTTTTTAATATTATATAAATATTTCTAATCTTTATACATATTTTTTATCATCCTCTTGATTTTTATTTTAAGTCTAACTGATAAAATCTTGATCATTTTTTCTTGTCCTACAAAATTGTATAGTATAAAATTATGGTTTTTTAGTTGAAGTCATGATATCATTTAACCACTTGAAATTTTTCAAAAAACCATATGATAACTACCATGGTTAGTTGACCTTCTATAAAATCATGATTTGATAATCACGATATTATCAAAAATATGTGATCTTGTGTTTGCTAGATGTGAATTTGTAATACATTGACTATGTATCTACAATTTTACCTTTTGTACTTGTATTTTTGCACTCATTTATGAATTCAAATTATCCTTTATTAAGTAAAATTTTTAAGTCACTTTCAATGAATTTTGAATCATTTTGAGCATCTTCCAAGTCCTAAATTATGTTTGGCATTGGGGATGATGCCCCTCAACCCCACCCTATACCATGATAAGGAGCATGATGGGGGATATACCTTCGAACCCCATAAGGTTAATTTCCAATTAACCTCATAAATGGCATTAATCCTTAAACCTACAAGGGGAAATGCCCCTTGACCCTATTGGGGGCTATCTCCCCTAGGCCCCCATGTCGTGCCCCCTCACCCAAATAAGTTATAAAGCCAAATTATGATTTTTTTAGTGTTTTTATTAAGGCCTATTATATTAGCATTATGTTTTTTATAGGGGTGAATCTAGTGGCTATGTTGACTTGATAACATATTGTCTTACAGGTCATATTTTTGTTTAAAATCTTGTCTTCTAGGTTACCCCTCCAAGTTTGCCACTTGAAACTACTAATCACATGTTTTGCAAGTTACCTATCTAAGATATTTTATCATTTTAAAATCATCTTGTAAATATCTTGTATATATATCACATATGAATTAATTAGTTAATAAATATTTTTTATCTATTTGAGTGTCACCCAAGGGATACAATGGTGTATGCTCTCCTCCTTGTGTCCTTGTGGTGATTATTGGAGGATCAAAAACCACTTAAAAACCCTCTCATTTCTCTTTTTTAGGGGAAACATAACATTTAATTGACACCCACTCACTTTTCATAGTATTAGGGGGATAGTGACTATGGATTTCACCACCATGCACTAGTTTGTACTCTATGTTTTGGTAGAGTATAAATATCAAGGACAAATTTTGTTTAGATAAGCGATTGAACCAATATAGGTCCTCTATGAAATGGAAGAGTTAATTATTTAAATCAAGCATTAGATAACACCCTACATGGACTTGGGTCCCACTGTACCTAGCATATATCGGGGATACCTCTAGAGAGCCCATTTAGCCTAAATTAAGACCTTTTAGTTGTAACAAATGACTTGTTTGTGGATTTAATATCAACTTCCTATTGATCATCATGTGTAGATAGGGTTGATAGGGTTTGAGAGATTATGTAATGGGTCACCAGCCTATAGCCTCACCCATGAAGCCATTAGATGGTATAGTCATTGAGTTACACTCCTAATTAGTTTACTAAACTTAGGTTTTTAGTCTTCTTGATTTGGTGAGTGTCATGCTTAACTCCTTTTATTTGTGAGCCAAGTCAGACTTTTTACCTAATACACCTATCTAGGTATTCACATATCATCATCTTGTATATCTTTGTCTCATCATTATATCATTCTATACATCTTTATCAATATCCTCTTGTACATATTTTCTTTATACATCATTTTAAAAATTATCTCATCTTACATCCTAGTCACATCCTATTATAGTCTCACCTATCACTAGACATACCCCCATCCTTTAATTATCATAATCAAGTATTGTCATCCATATATCACATCTTATCATATTCCAACCTCACATTCTTCACTTAGCTTTAATATTAATCATCCCTAGCATCATCGTTATCACTTAATCCACCTTGTCCATAAATAATATTAGTCACATAATAGTCCTTTCATCACCATATTACCACATCATCTTTCCTTGTCTTACTCATCATTAGAGTCTTAGTCCAAACCATATTACCCATCAAAAACACAACTTAATCAATCCTTGTCACTTATCTTGACCTTGACTAATCACTTTATCCAATATAACCTAACCTAATAATAGTCCAACAAATCATTATCTTATCATCCCCTTGCCTATACTAGTTATCTCATCAAGTTTGTAGTCATAATTTGATCTTAATCCATGTTGGAAAATAAACTCTTTCTACATAAATATATTAATTAGAAGCTTACTTGTGTCTAATAAAGTTTGAGTCATAATCATAATACCATAAATTTATTAATCCAAGCATCTCATCATATTTGAGTCAATCACCATAGTCTTGATATAGCCTTAATCCAATCAATCCAGCATCAAAATTAGTCTCTTGGGCTAGTTTATCCCCCCATCAAATCTTATATCTTATCATAGTTCACCTAACTAAATCCATTTTAAAACATTAAGATCTGGCTCATGACCCAAATTGGTTAGCTTAAATATTATCCTATCCCATCCAACATCTCATATCATCAAGTTAAACTTAAGATTGCACTAAAATAAGCCTTTTTCTAAATTCATTATGTGACATATCATTTTCATCCCTAAATATTTTCATTCAATCCCCCACACTTGTTGATTGGGTTTGATGAACCATATCATTCATACCTTTCTCCCATCCTTATCTATGGAGTCTAAAAAGGATTTGGTCAATACCTTGATTGAGCTATGCTTTATCACCAATAAGGATATGCTCCTTTCTCACCTTCTTTAGATGAACACTCAATTTCCTACAGACTTTGACCCCATCCACCCAAAATTACCTATAGTCTACACCCATCCATGTCAAAGAACTCCTAGTCTTCACAACACACCATCCCATTCAAACCCTCCATCCACTTGTCATAGCTAGTCATCTACCCCATCTTGCACTAGAAAATGGAATCCAATCCTGGTCACCTCATCTATTACTATTCCACAAACCCAATCATGTCAAAAACCATCTAATCTAAAACTCATTGCCCACATCCAAAGCATGAAGTGAAGAGAGACCCTATACTCCTCTTCTTATATAATTAGAATCCCTCTTCCACTAGCTTTTTTATAATGAAATGATGGTATAGCCACCCATACAAGATATTAATCCCACCAATCCTAAGCCCTCTTAGTATAACACTAATCACTATTGTATATATCACCAAACTTGTGGGCATACCATTAATCAATGTCATAATATACAAAACTATGTCCAAAACCTCATTGACCATGGTGACATAGAAATTGATAATGAATCAGATGATTATAATACATATATGAGTTAAAAATAAGAGGTATTCCAATATTTCATTCCTAATCATTATCAAGTTCTTCTCTCTCTAAACCAAAGACAAGACACCACATCCATCTTTCATGGTCTCCCTATATTCAACATATCCTCCATTAAAAATGAGTATGTCCTCCATGAACATAGTCCTCTATTCCCTCATGAGTACTTATTTCATGGGCCTATCCTTGGTGAATCCATTATGCCTCCATCATCTCCCTCTCACTTGTCATCACATCAAAAACCCCAGGTTGAGAGGTCACTTGTAGATGATGAATCTTTTGATTGCAACACCACATTTTATGTATCATAGTCATAATTAGGTAAATACAAGTGGTATATGAATCATAATCATGTTTAAAACCAATATATAAATCATATTCCTTGTTATAAACATCATCCCTCATAAATATTGTAATAGATCATGATTATGCCTACACTTTTAAAAATGCCTCTAATTTAGATAAAAATCAATCACCAAGCATATATTTTGATCCCAATCAAGATGATGAAGTCGTAATATAGTTTTGTAAATATTTATATATCAAAGGTTTTCAGAGTGAATTTGATGTTACCTTGGATACATGTCTTACAAATAGTCTTAGTGATTTTTTTGTTGATCTTGAGGAGATTTTCTTCGATATCAAAACTAGGTCTCTTAAGAATGCCTATGAGGACCATGCTACCCCATCACCACTCATTGACCTCATTATATCATCTCCATCACCTTCATCCATCATATATCCTTTTCTTCCAATCAATGATCATTTGATCACCTCCCTTTATAAGGATGAACTTGAACATACATCATTGGACTCTTCCCCAAACAACATAATAAGTGACATAAATGTATAGGTCCAAGACCATATTAAGAAAGCCATACATGACAATCAAATCATATTTGATACCATAAATAAAAATAAAGAAAATTCAAATATTTGGCCTAATCCAAAATTGTCATCACCTAGTGAAGCCCAATATCAGGCACTAGGGGACCATCAAAGTTAAAATAATCATCAACTATCAAGTCAAAAATCAATCCCCTTTGGTGAAGGCCAAAATAAAGTAATAGGGGGTATTAAAAGTTAAATCCAATCCATAAATCAAAATAATCTCAAAATCACTATCAATATGGTTTATAATCCTTTAAATAATTAGATCAAAGAAGAATTACATTACCGAAGTGTCTTGGATCTCTTTAAGTCTTTTGTCACATGGCACCAATCAAATGTGGAATTCCCAATATCTCCAATGATGTGTGTGACTGTTAGTCCTAATCCTCAAACACCTATTACACTATCCTATAATGATCATATCATCCATTCAAGTTTAATGCACCCCTATCAACACCATGATCTAATCTAATCCATACTTCATTTTACCTTCCCATGCAACATCGCCTCTTATAGGGGCGACAAAGACACTTGGTATAGATATATTGAGGATGCTAAATCAATAATCAACAAAGGTCATAAGAAAATTAATATAACTAATGGTGACAACATGGTCATAACATCACTCATGTCTAAAATGGGTGTTGGATAAATTAAGGTGCCCAAAAAATAAAAAATTCAAAAATTCAAAAAAATAAAACAATAAATATAAAAATAAATAAATAAATAATCATTCACTAATGGTGAAAACTAGTATTTTGGCACCTTAGGAAAGTACCATAATTAAAACTAGTTTTTGGCATCATGGTAAAATAATCTATTATCTACATTTTACTTCAACACTTGAGGTAAAAATCCATCCTTTGTTAATCCAATCCATCTCATTTGTATCTATCTTATCCCTTGATCCATTGCTCCTACCCATCACCCACCATCATGTCTTGCATCCTATCATGTATATCATTCCATCTCATATTGAAATTTGTAAGGATGTGTAAGGTGTCTTGAGAAATTTTCTATAATCAGCTTGGCATATCTTCCAATGGAAACTCAAGTAACTAATATTTGGTTCCTTCTTGATGTGGTTATTAGTAGTCCCTAATCCATTCTTCCTTGATCCTCATCCCCTTTTTAACATCACTATCATGATTTTTTCATCCCATCCATCCTTATCCTAGTTTCTAGGATTGGTATTCCATTTTATAGTAACCCTATTTGTATAGTGTACATATATATCCCGAAAATCCCTAAAAATTGAAATATATCATAAACCCTAAAAAATATAAAATCCATAAAATCTAACAACATCTAAGTTATCTTGTATTTTATTTTCTTGCCCTATGTCTTAAATATCCCACTCATCTTATCAAATGTTTTAGCTATATTATCATCTTTTCTTGTCTTATATCCTAATAATCTTATCCTCTTAGTCATTTTGTCTTATTGGTCTTCAACAATCTTATCCTAATATTAGTCCCTCATCTAGTCCAAATCCATATACTTATCCAAATACATATCCTAATATTTACCTCTAATCTAATACAAGTCTATATATTATCCAAATATATATCCTTCATCGACATTAATATCATGATTATCATAGACCACTGCATCACCTAATCAATCATCTCATCATCTTTCATCAAGATAATTTGACAAGACATAATGACATTGCATGTAGATACTTGTGTGTGTTACTTGTCTATTGTTTGACTTGATTTCATGTCTTTTATCATGTGTGTATATATATATCTATATATATATATATAATTGTCTTATGTTTTTTTATTTGAATCATGCATCTTTCTATTTATTGGGCAATGAAAAAAGATGTTATGATGACACCAAAAGTTGTAATGATTCTTTTAGGTGCCCTCAATGATGTAGAGTTCACTATTTACCCCTTTTATTCACTTTAACACATTTTCCTCTTGGTCATACTTATATCGTGGGGCATAATTCCAAGTGCTATATTTTAATCAGATTGCTTAGACTATGATGGTCCTTATTACAATAATGATGGATTGATCATTTCTCCTAATCTATCTAATCATCTTTATCCTCTATCATCACGCCAATAATCCCAATCCACTCCTATAATATCCAATCATTCCTTTAAGTCATTATCATCATATCTATATCCTTTAGTAAATAACATATCATCAATGTCTAAATGTAATCACCATCCTACCTAATGACTAAAATGTCTAACAATCATTGTCATCCCTACCATCCATCATCTATTATGAACTACATTGGCTTGAGGTATTTTGAGACTATATAGGCAACCCTCAATCACATGGTGTGCTTGAGGTCAACTCATCCACTCTCTCATATTCCACATCAATTTTCAACACATATATCTTATCTTTCATTATCCTAAGTCTTACATCAAATCTTTGAGCTATAATATCAATCATTCATCAATCAATCTACTAATCAATCACCATCCCCACAAACATCTCCATAATTTTTTCATCAATTATCAATGCCTATCAATTGGGCTCAACAAATCATATCATCCATCCTTTCTACCACTAATCATCCATTATGATTGATTGGTCAATTCAACATTTAAAGTTTTCAGTTCTTTCCTTGATTGGGGCATGACTAAGACTATAACTTTATCTCTCACTCCCTTGCATGTGTCCTTGTAAGAGGCATCATTGTTATTAATCACATTATGGCTTAGTGATTTGATCCATGACATAAAAAAATTATTTTGGTCACTAGATTATATCATTTATTATTTTTCATCTCCATCATATCACTCAAATTTAGCTTTGAACTACACCCATCATTAATGTTATAAAATAATTATCTTATCTTTGGCTTAATTCTCTCTCAACATATGTCCTTACTTGGATATGTCAATAGCTCATGACCCTTATCATCTCAGTCTACAAATCTATATAACATGCATCCTTACCTAAGATATGTTGAAATATTTTAGCTTATCATCATCATATGTCTGCTCCTTATGCATATGTATTTTCTAGGGGCATCCTCAATATTTTAGCTCACTACTCAAGCTGAGTTCACTTTATTCATCATTTATCTCACATATTATATCCCATCCCCTTTTTTATTTGTCACATACCACCTCTCATTTCATCTTTTGACTGGCCATCTAGATCTTTCCTTCCTACATGTCCCCTTTAGGGGTCATTATATGTCCACTAAAATCATTTACTAATATTCATTTGTGAAATATTTTTTATTTGAAATACCATTACTCACTCCACTTCATCCACTCATAATTCCCTTTTAAAGAGTGGCAAACTTTATGCACCTAAATCTACTCAACCTAAGCATTTTACTAATCTCTTTATTTATCCTAATTATTTCCATAAACATAGTCCTAATTAAATAATTAAATCACATACCACTTATTTCTTATTCATCCACAAATCTTATCTCCACCCCAAAAATCTATTAATACTTATAATCATCACTTAATCTTATCCTAATCCTAGTTATCCATTTTTTGGAAATTTAAAATTCCCATGATGCACCTACCCACCTACCCTACCCTATTATTAGGATCTCCTAAATCCATTATTATTAATAACCTATCTAATCACCCATCATAATCCCCTACTAGTCTTACTTAGACCCTATATAGATTCTAGAATTCTCTAATTCTATAATCTTCTCTATTTTGGCACTTCTTCTCTATAAGCCTCTCTTCTAGAGGTTTTAAAGGAATTTTTAACTCCATTTTAATATTCCCTCTTTCTTCTATTTAAAAATCTCAAATCCTCCATTGAATATAATAAATAAACCCATAAAGTCTTCATGTCAATATTATCAACTAGTCCATCATTGAAGTCAATGAATCAAGCTATCATAATGCTTCAAATCTGATTCTACTTGTGAATAATATTCATCCTTAATCCTTTAGTATTTTTATTATTTAATATTAGTTTTGAGTAATTAGATTTATTTATTGAGTGCTACTATGTATATTCATCTGTGTTTGTATTTTTATCCTAATGGCTCTAAATCTCAATTAGTGTATTGACATTTTGGGTGTTTTGATGTAATTACACAATCAAATACTATACATATAAATGATCTAAGAAAAGAGATATACAAGGTTGGCATTCCTAGCATGAGTGATTATGCCACTTCAAGTAATAACTAAAAGGTTGTCTCATCGTTTATTAACAATCAGATTCCTATCAACAAAACTCATAACCAAAAACATCATGGCATCACCATATTTCTAAATTTTATGGAACCTATGGATGACCTATTCCTATAAATGAGAAATAATAGAATACTAGTGTGAACATATAGGTAGAAAAATTATAACAAATGGTTCAAAGGTTGAAAAATGACATGGTCAATTTACATAGATAAGTGCCTTAAATTACTGACCAAAATTCGAATAACAATACTCAAATTAAAAAAATTAATTTCTAAAGAACTAATAGAAAATGGAACAAAAAGCCCAACAGTGGGGACATGCCTCATTTGATTGATAATATAAATCAAAATAAGATTAATAGTGCTTCAAATTGTTACCATATGAATTTTATAGTAGATAGGAAGTTAGATAAAGTCTTAGTTTAAGAAAACAAAACTCTAAATGAACACACTAGCATGCTAACATCTCTATGTGTAGATCATAGGGGGAGCTTAATAAATAAAACCAAATGAAAAAAAACTAAAATGTAAAAGAATAATAATCTCTTACCTTCCTTAAATGCTCTAAATGATTCATTGTGTTTCACTAAATTTTGTCTATTTTAAGTTTAATGAAAAATAGAGAGAAGGATGGGGATAAGTTATTAGAATGAACCCAGATTTGGTTTGCACACTATATCTAGACATTGTGAGCACTTATTTGGCTAGGGAGGACTACCTGTAAATAATAAAATACTACAACAAGATGTTTGTTAGCAAATAAATGAGTGGGTTGCTAAGCTATGTACTTATTCTAGGAAGTGTGAAACTTCCCTGGGATAGTCCACTTTTGAGAGGTAAAAGAATAATAAATAACTAAAAGAGAGGTAAAGAGAAAGTGAAAAAGAGATAAGATTACTATTTTTAACAACCTATTCATAGTAAAGAGTGACAAGGTGAAGGTGAGGTGCTTTGTTGGTGCTCTAGAAGTTGTTTGAGTAGGTTTTGAAGAGGATAGGAATTTGATAGTCACTGATGCCAATAGGAGTATGATCGATATCATTTAGGTTACCAAGGTCAGTAGTGAGGTGACTGATGTCAATTAGGATGTTGAGGTTAGTATGGGAAATAATTATTTGAGAGGTTTTAGAAGGCTTTTTTAGGTTTGAAAAATGGTTTGGATAAAGTTAGATAGGTTGAGAGAGTTAGGAGAGGGAGTTTATGGCTTGGTTAAGTCAGGTCAGAGGTTTGGTATGTATGTAATGGGAAACAAGCAAGGAATATTTGTAACTCCCTCAAAAGGGTACAGTCAAAAGTGCATAAAGTAGTGTAGGGTAGATATAAATAAATAGAATAGAATAATAAATATTTAAATAACCTACAATATCCATGATATACTTAGTTGTGGTGGCCATTGAATGATAAGTGCTAGGTTGATGGTTTATATCTAGCAGTTTGAACCTAAATGCCTAAATAGAGAGAACAACTAGATGTTATTAGTCCTCAAGAGGTCAATTTTTGATGGTGATTGACTTACATAGAGTGATTGTAAGCTTGGATGTTGAAAAATAGAATGTTGATATCCTAAATGAGAGTAAGAATTAATTTTCTTAATTTCTACTTTTTTTTTACTAAAGGAGGGGTAAAATTTTTATTAAAGATGAAACAAGAAACAAAGAGAATTACAGAGCTTTATCCTAGTCAACAAGTTGAACTAGCTTCTAAGATAATTTCAAGGGAAGCATTGTATGATCAAAAATATTCCAAGGTGGCCCATGCTCAGAGGCCCATTTGGCCAAGCAATCAACCACACCATTTCACTCGCAAGGAATATGCATAAAGGACATGGAATCCAAGGAAGTACATAGCTAAAGGATCTATTGAACAACCCCAGCCAAATGCCAATCTACAATCTCAAAGTCCCATTTGTTTAATAAATTGACAACCACCTGCAAGTCAGTCTCACAAATAATTTTGTGCCAGCCATGTTGACAACACTTTTGCACTACAACCAAGATAGCCAGAGCTTCCATGAGGTTATTATTATAGTAGCCCTTGTGTATAGAAAAGAAAATTTGAGTATTGCAAGAGCTATCATGCCCAACATTGACAATACCAACTGACCCTAGATTTCCCTGAGATGAACCATCAGTGTTGATTTTTATAACTCTAGCCGTAGGGGGAGTCCAATGCCCCGTCTGATTTACAGGGTGTGAGTGATACCTAGTGTCATTCACTGGGTGAGTGTGAGGAGCAAAGGAAAAGCATGAATAAATACCAACATCTATAGGGTCCAAGCCAATATCAACATCACATTTAGCTTGGAGAGTTTCATGAAGAGAATTAATAATTTTCCCCCACAGGAACTTGAGCTCAAAATGCACATCATGAAAGATCCTACTATTCCTCTCAAGCCATATATGCCACAAGATAAGGGAAGGGCCAACAGACCAAAAAACTTGAAGAAAAAAAGCCTTAGAAGGAGGGTGGCCCAAATGATCCCAAAATTTAGATAGAGAGGAAACATGCCAGCATGAGTAGCCCCACACACTCCACCAGAGGTGCCAAATTTGTTTGGCAAAAGGGCACTAGAAGAAAAGGTGAGAAATAGTCTCTTCACTAATGCAACATAAAACACATATGGAAGGTCCCTGGAAGCCTCACTTATAGAGATTGTCCCAAGTAAGACACCTATTGTAAACCAGAACCTAGAGGAAAAAATTACACTTAGGCCATGAAAACTGATTCCAAACTTTCTTCCACCAAGAGATCTCCACTTCACCAAAGAGTTTCTTTGTCAATGCAAGGTACCCTAAAGAAATGGAATACTTTCCACAAGAAGCACCTCACCAAGCCAAAATATCACACTCCTATAAGGAGCTGCATTCTCTAGAAGCCAAAATCTGAGATAACTCTAGCTGATCCCCCAAAGAACCACCCAGCAGCCAATCAGAAGAATTCTTCCATCGATAGCCCATAGCCATGCCCAGATTAAAGGCCTCCTTATAATGAGCCACTGTATTCCACCCAGTAGAAAGGAAAGAATCACAAATTGAATTCAAGTGTGGATGAGAGGATAAGAGAGGGGGAGACCCATCCTAGGAGTCGTTCCAAAAGAGGGCCACCGTTCCACTATTGTAGATCCAAAAGAGGCTTCATTTCACTATATGAGCACCAAGCTTGAGGGTATTCCACACCATAGACCCTCTTCCCTCAATAGGAAGCTTGAAAATATCAGAAGGATCAACACTAGGATAATACTTGTATGACAAGATATGGGCCCAAAGGTGAGCTTGACTAGAGCACCAATGCCAATAGAGTTTGGTAGCGAGAGCTTGACTGCACAAGATAGCAAAGCACAAGCCAAGGCCTCTTTCCTTTTTTGGCTAGCAAACAATATCCCAATTAAGAAAGCTCCATTTGGTATTTTTTAGGTTACTACTTTAAAGAAATTGGTGAGAAAGAGCATTGAATTCCTTAAGGAAATACATCAGGGCAGCCTAAACCATACTACAATATATGGGAAGGGCTTGAATCACTGATTGTAGAAGTGTCACCCTGCCAGTAGTAGAGAGCCACTTATGAGTCCAGTGGTTAAATTTTTGTCTTAGTTTTTCAAGCACATTCTGCCAAAATAGTCTAGGCTATCTTCCCACCACAATAGGAACCCCCAAGTATGTCAAAGGGAGAGATTGAATTTTAAACCTTAGGATAGTAGCAATCCTCCACTGGATAGGCTCAGGAGTGTTGAAGAAAAAAATAAAGGACTTATGATCATTAATTTTTTCCCCAAAAGCACCAAATAAGTGTTTAGGGTGAGCTAAAAAGCTTTAGCTTCACGAATTTGAGCTCTCCCAATAAGGGTTGTATCATCAACAAACTAGAGGTGGGACAAAGTCAGTAATCCATTCCCCCAATGCCATCCATGAATCATATTCTAAGATACACAAAACTTGATAAGTCGACCAAGTCCCTTAGCCATAATGATAAACAAATACATAGAGAGTGGATCTCCTTGGTGAAGACCTCTAGAAGCACCAAAAATCTCTGAGGGTGCACCATTAATAAGGACCGAGAAGGAAGGAGTAGTAACATAGCTAAGAACCCAACGAACCCAGGTCTGATTGAAGCCAAAAGCCAGAAGAACTTTATGCAAGAAACCCCAATTGACTCTATCATACACCTTAGCCATATCAAGCTTAATGAACATGGCTCATTCCTAGGAAGTACTCATAGAGTGAATAGCTTTGGAAGCAATAACCACCCCATCCAAAATTTGTTTGCCTTCTACAAAACCCCCTTGTTCCTCAGAGATAACCATGGGAAGACAAACTTTAAGCCTCTCTGCAAGGAGCTTAGTAATGATTTTATAGACCACATTGCATAGAGCAATGGGCCTAAAGAAATCCAACTGATTATCCTATTCCTTCTTTGGAATAAGGACTAAGAAAGTAGCATTCAATGCCCAAAGCATTTCTTTGTTGGAATAAGACTCCTAAACCACATCCAAAAGATCATGATTAATAATATCCCAGAAGTCTTGAAAGAATTCCACAAGGAAACCATCAAGCCCCAGAGCTTTGCCTTTACTCATGCTGAAGACCACCCCCTCTAATTCTAACATACCAATTAGCCGCATAAGAGAGTCATTCATTTTTGATGTCACAATAGAGGGAATACAAGATATAACTATATTCTCTACAAGCTTATCAAGAGGTAAATCATCTAAAAAGAGAGTAGAGTAAAACCAAATAACTTCCTTGGATATAGCTTGAGAGGAGGTTAGATGCATCCCATCTGAAGTAAAAAGAGAAGAAATAAAGCTCCTATTACATCGAGCCTGCACAGAATTATGGAAAAAAGTGGTGTTCTTGTCCCCTTCTTGGAGCTAGTCTATTCAAGCCTTCTATTTCCAATAAATTTCTTCTCAAAGATCCCACTCAACTAATTTAGTAGAAGCTTGAGATTTAGAAATGCAAAGAGCTTCAGATAAACCAAGGTCTTGAATCTACCTGGTAATAACATCCAGACAATCTTGAGCCCTCTTCTTCATAATGTGAAGATTACCAAAACAATTTCTATTCTAGTGCTTCAATTTCTTTTTAACATACTAAAGCTTTTTAGAGAAGGAAGACATAGCAGTGCCATAGGTAGGTCCTCCTTGTCTCCACTAGTGAGCCATTAAGTCATGGAGAGAGGAGTCATGAAGCCACATCAACTGAAACTTAAATGGGGGCTTCTTTGGAACAATAATATAACTAGTAGAGAGCTTGATAGGCCAGTGGTCAGAACCTCTCCAGTCAAGAATTTTAGAAGAGAGAGAGAGATAGAGATAAAGTGCCAAAAACAAGAAACTAGGAACCTATCTAGGTGTTTAGAGATGGCAGCATTACCAATCCTTCTATTATTCCAAGTAAAGAGCCTGTTAAGAGGTTTGACATCAGAGAGATGTAAAAGATCAATATTTTGTTGAAGAAGCTCAGAAGAATGACCGAAACTAGCCAATCCACCCATCTTCTCCTCTAGACTAAGAATAGAGTTGAAATCTCTAGCCACAATCCAAGGCAAGAAAGGATGGCAGCTTCTGACATACCAAATATGTTCCCAGAGATTGAGCTGACTAGGGAGATCAATAGGAGCATATACAGTGTTAAAAGAATCAGCTCACTAGTCTCAAGAAAGGAAGCAACCTTCTTAATTTCTACTAACCTAAACTATAGGTTGGAGTTTAGCTTATATTATTGATGTCAGTTATCCCACCGATGTCAGTAGGGATCCCACTAATGTTGGTCATGGGTTGACTGATGTCGATGACCCTAGAATAGGTAAACCTTTATATTTTTGGCCTATTTTATGTTATTGTGTTTGCCAAGTGTGACACCCATTATAAAATGGTAATAATAAGAGGTTAAGAAGGAAGTATTTGTTTACGAATTTAGTTAATAAGTGGGAATAAGTCTTAGGTAGTTAGGATGAGGGGACTAGGTCTTAAGGTGACTCATCAGGAGAGAATTAGTCATAAGGTGAGGTGGCAAGGTAAGGTGTCAATAAGGGTTTTTAATTAACTTAATTAAGTATTTTAAATTAATTAAATGTGTGAGGGGTAAAAGTATGGGTTAGGGAGATTAATTGTTATTATTAAAATGGGCTTAGAGGGGTTTTGACATAGGGAGTTATGCACGTGTGTGTGATGTAATTTTGGTGTCTACATTTGCCCTTTTTGTCTTATAATTTTTACTGACATGTTGTAAGAAAAAAATAAGAGTTAGATTCTCTAATTATTAGATGAGGTATCCCCCCTCAAAACAAGAATCAATAGAAGAGAAACCATAATTAGCTATCAATTTAATAAAAAGATAATTGGGTGACTAGAGGAGAAGTGAGCATCATTTCATATGTGTCAGCCATAATGAGCTATAGTTAACAATGTCAAGAAAATGCAAGGTTAGGGAGGACTTGGATAGAAGTAACCAAAGCATAGCTTGTAAGTGATAGCTGACAGGTCAAATCAATCAAAGTTATAGCTCTAATGGTCAATGTATCCTAGGTATCCAAGGAAGGAAGTGCCCCTAGGAAACACAAAAGGGTTAAAGGTAATATGATGAACTTGATTGCCATCCATAACACCTAAAATACATGCATGTGTATAATAGCCAACTATAATAGAATAGCCTAATTAGTCAAGACAAGCAATGCATAGTTGGTGTAAAGGGGTCAATGAATGAGGAAATATTCATGATCTCCAAGCATAGCCATCGAGGGTGAAGATTTGAGTGATCTTCAATGTCATTTTGTCATAGTTGGGAGAGATATATATGATATATAATTGTCCCAATGTATGGGTAAATTTGTGTAATGTTAGGTGTTTTTATGATGGAAAACATGATTGGAAAGGTGTCAAAATTGATAATATGTATCGATATCAAGAAGATAAAGTGCCAACATTGACATAGCTAGGGAAATGTTGCTAATGTCGGTAAGTGTAAGCATTGACATCAATATGTTAGGTCAAGATTGTTGATGTTAGTGGCTGATCAAACTTGATAAAAGGGGGTTTGGTGGCTGACCAAACTCATTTTAAAATTTGTGATTGGAGAGAAAAAATAAATCATTGAGAGAGATTTGAGATGGCAATGTAAGGATGGGACCCATCAAGAGGTGCATGACCACAAGAGCCAATAGTTCTAGCCAGGAGGAGATAAAGAGATGAGGTAAGAGCCTAAACTACTTTGATTTGGTTTTTACAATTTTTAAGTTAAATGAGAGGTGAGTTTATATAAAATAGGATTGGGGGGTAGAAAATAGGTTAGGGTAGATGTAGGATATGTTAGGGGGATTTGGGGGTAGTTGTTTAGGGGAAAAGGGTAGGTTGGGTTTGGGTTGTTTGGCCCTAGGGTTGAACTAGTCACCGATGTCGATGAGATTGATTGATGTCAACTAACATAGCACTAAGGTCAATAGTTTTCTATTGACATTAGTCATGACATACATTGATAAAGCATTGAAATCAACTAACATAGCACTAAGGTCAGTAGTTTTTTGCTAACATCAATCATGGCATAGGTTGATAAAGCACTGATGTCAGCATTAATGTTGACATCAACTACTATTAAAAAGTAGCAAACAAGAAAAAGGATGAATTTTTTGATCTCTAGTGGAAGTAGTCAACTATCCTAATGGTTGAGCTAGCCTCAAAAGACCTCACATTATCTGAGTGCTACCTACATAGCTTGGTTTAGGGCCTCAGGCCAATGTAGTTCTCTTAGAAGCTAGGAAAAAGATCTAAAAAAGTTATAAAATAAGATAGTTGAGAGGTCTAAGTCCTAAAATTTAGGTCATAATGTCAAGAGTCAAGAATATAGGCAGTGAGGCCTAGAGTTATAATAGATAGGTAGGCCTAGGGTAGAGAGAGAGAGGTAGTGAAGCCTAGGGTAGTTAATAAGGTGTGCATATGTCTGAGCTAAACTCAAAAGATCCTATGTCATTTGAGTTCTACTTATATATCCTAGTTTAAGGCCTTAGACCAATGTAGTTCTCCTAATGAGAAGGGAAAAAGGTGGTAAGGGAGTAGATTAAAAGGGATGTGACTTGATTCATTTGTGTATGGATGCAAGCAAGGATGAAGCTTACACTATGAGATCATCTACTGAGGTTATTGATATGCATGAGGAGAGATGTTACTCCAAATGAGTGGGAGCATATGGTAGTCATGGTTTTAGGAGGAGTATGATGGTACTATCATGTCATATGGGATGTGTCACTATTGATATCATTGATTGAGAGGTGGGATCATACCACCAACACCTTCCATCTGCTAACCAGAGAGTTGAAAATCACATAGTAGGATGTCTATAGGATTCTATGACTACCACTCCAAGGTGAGGAGATTTTTGCATGCTCAAGAGAGGAACATGATATACATATGGTTAGTTTATATGGGGATCATGTCAGTGAGGTGAGCTACCACTCTGTGAGTTTTGCATATGAGCCACTCTACATGGTTGATGAGGAGCAACATCATCTTATCATCCTGATGATGATTGGAATAATAGTTTATGCATTACCTGATGTAGATAGAGGGAGATTTTTGATTGCTTTGACTAGTGTGTTTACATATATGATAGAGTAGTGGACCATTTTTGCTTAGGGTCTAGTATTTTTAGCATAATTATATAAAGAGTTGTGGGGTTTAAGGCTATGATAGTGATATAGTTTATGTGTCATCCATCTTTTGCACTATTGAGGATATGAGCACATCATGGTGACATGACCACTAAGGATACCTACCACTATCCTAACTAACTTTAGGGTTGGATTTAGATGGTGGATAGATGGGATGGCATAGACCTAAGTGGATGGCATTGTGTGAGACATTGCCTACTATAGGCACATGATCAAGGGCTTAATCCCTATAGATATCATGTGGAGACCATATCTGACATATCCAATTATCAAAGGTTAGGTAGAGTAGCTTATTAGATTACAAAGCTTGTTATGGGTTAGGGGTAGATAGGTCAGTTAGCTAGAGATGGTACCCATAGTACAGGTTATGAGATAGTTTGGTTTACTATAGGATATTCCACCTACCTTCCCTTGATACAAGAGGGATGACATAGAGGCACCTTTACCATTACCCCAGGAGACTGATGTGCTAGATTTTGAGGAGCTACTAACATGGCCAAGTGTTGGGGACCTAGGGTGTATAGCTACCTATATATCTTGGTGGGTAGGGTTACATCTAGTGGTGGAGGTTAGGAGGCCACCAATAGAATTATAGGGGTTAGTTAGGGAGAGAGATGTAATGCTATATGCATGAGATATAGTAGTATAGTCTTGAGATGCAGTGGTGCAAGCTTGAGAGATAGCCCAAGTAGAGGTTTTAGCCTTAAAAAGGTAGGTGGTAACATTTCAAGGTTAGATTGGGGCTCTACAGGGTCAAGTTGTATCATTACAAGGTTATGTGGTCATTTTATATGGTTAGGTGACAACAATGACAATAGAGAGAGAGATAATTTGAGAGTAGGGTCAAGCTATGCCACTCCTCTTCCTCCACCACCACCATAAGGACCAGTATAGGTTGGGCCATCATCAGATGCCATGGGTCCTCCATATATTATATCGATGGTGAGGTATTTGAATTCCCTAAATGAGATTTCTTATTATGAGAGGGAGATTAGAGAGTTCCTATAGATACATAGATATTCAGAGTTTAGAGAGTTGGAGAGGTCGATGTCATGTGTGATAGCTTTTAGTTCACATTGACATAGATAGATGGAGAGTGGTGATGATACTACATCCTCATGACATTAGGGAGAGCCTCGAGTACCCTAAGTATTAGTGCATGTCATTTTTTTTTTATATATGCTATATGTATACTAGCCTGCAAGCTGAAGATGCAAGATGTACATTTTGAGATAGATTTATGATGTTATGATGATGAACATGTATTTTGATCACATATGATATATATGAGATGTTCATTTATTGTCATGTATTTATTTGAGATGCATTACTTATGTTTATGATGCTGGTATGGATGATGTTCATTTATTGTTATGTTAATTTGGATGTTAATGTTGATCATGTTATTTGAGTTAGACTAGCCTTTCTTATTTATGTGATGGCATATGCGTAGTTGATTGGTTAGTTTCATCTTAGAATTTTTTCATATTTGTGATGGTGTATACTTAAAATGAATAGATTGATTAGGTTAATTTATTTCAACATTTTTCCATATTTGTGATGGTGTATGCATAAAATAAATAGGTTGGTTATGTTAGTGTATTTTAGCATTTTTCCATATCTGTGATGGTGTATGAATAAAATAAATATGTTAGTTAGGTTAATTTTGGAATGACATTATTTATGAATCTTAAATAGATATATCAACATGTGATGTGGATGGGAAAATAAAGAGGTAGGATGCTCGGGTATTGTCAAAGACCATAAATAGGCTTAGGAAAATAAGTCTCTTTCATGACTTATATCTTTGAGCCATTATGTTTGTTAGAGAAGTGTCAAGTTCACCTCATGTTAAGTGAGATTCATAGTCCCTTAATAGATTATGAGGAGAAAATAGGTATAATGAGGGAAAAGTTTTAGATAGCATAACCTACCAAGTAGAAATGATATGTCCCTTTTCTAGGTGACTCAAGATCTAATATAGGCAAGTCCATGACTTAATTTTTTTTATGTTTTTGTGTAAGATGATCAATGTGGGAAGCCTACAATGGGATTTTGTATAGGTTAAGGTCATGCAAAGAGGGGAAGAGCCCTTTGTATTTATTTTTCCCTTTGAGAACAAATCTTGGCTTAGCCATCCTTCAAGGGAGTGGTCTAAGCATTTGTTTTAATTTTAAATAGTTGTCCTTCAAGAGAGTAGTCTATTGATAATAAAAAAGGGAAGTTATGTAACTGTCCTTTAAGGGAGAATTTTACATTGAAAAACATGACCTAATATTTTGGAACTTTTTCAAATATCTCATTTTTTTAACTTTTGGTGATGGACAATACTATGGAGGCTTAGGAGTTTTCCACTATGAGAATAAAACAATACCACTGTGTAAGTTATCTAAGTGTATAGGAGTAAGGGTGAAGAGAAAGGGAAATGAATGTAATAGGGATGCTCAAGGGATGATGAGCTCAAGTTAAACATGAAGTAAAGTGATGTTGGTTTAACAAAAGAATGGTCATGGGCATAAGGCATTTAAAGGCTCAGGTTATGGCCTTCCATCAAGAGAAGACAAATGATAAGTTCTTGAACCATACTTGTGAGTTATGATATAAGTTCCAATCCAATTAGGAGCAAATCTACCCCATTTTCTTTTCTCCATGTTTGTCACATGTTGATTTTCTTATAAGATGAGATCTCCTATATTGAAATCTCTCTTTGAAGTTTTTTTTATAAGCATATTTGATACACTCTTGATAGATTTGGAGGTGGTTGAGGGCTATGAGATGACATTCATCAATAAATTCAAGTTGGGCCAAATGTTCTTGGTGAAAGTCATCATTAGTAAGTATGTCATGTAGATAAATGCAAAGAGAAGGAATTTGGACCTCAAGAGGTAAAATAGCCTCCATCCCATATACTAATGAAAAAGGTGTAGCACCCATAGGAGTTTGAATGTTAGTGTGGTAAGCCCATAAAGTGAAAGGAATGTGTGTGTGCCAATCCTTGCCCATATCATTGACTACCTTCATGAAAATCTTGGTCAAAGTTTTGTTAGAAGCTTCTGCATGTCCATTAGCTTGGGGATAGTATGGTGATGAGAAGCTTAATTTGATTCCAAATGCATCACAAAGACCTTAAATAGTCTTGTTTTTAAAATAATTTCATTATTAGTTATAATCTTGTGAGGTACATAAAAATTATAGGTGATGTGATGGTTAATGAATTCAATAATTTTGTTAGCTTTAGTGGAGATGAGAGAGATGACCTCGACCCACTTGGTGAAGTATTTAGTGGTAGTAATGATAGAGTGATGATAGAGTGATGAATGATGGTTAATCTCTCTGATTAGATCTAAACCTCATTCGGAGAAGGGCCAAAAGTCTATGGAAACTTACAATGTATGACTAAGAATGTGAAGGAGGTTAGCATGTTGTTGACACTTGATACAATCTAGACATAGTTAGCATAGTCTTGATGAAGTGTTAGCCAATAATAGCCAAGTTGATGAATACATTTAGAAATTGTATGACCATTGAAATTCCCACCACAAATCCTATCATGGACTTCCTTAATAGGGAAATGAGTCTCAATACTAGTTAGGCATCTAAGGAGAAGACCATCAAAATTTTGCTTGTAGAGAAGTCCCCCTAGTATATCCTAATGAGTGACATGTTTTATAAAGGCCTATTTCCCATTATTAAAAATATCAAGAGGGGTAATAGAGAAGGAAAGATAATCCATGAGTTATTTGTACAACTAGTCTTGTGGGTTGGTGGTTAAATTTCTGACAAAGAGGATGTTAGTTGAGACATAAGAGGGTAATGTTAAGTGATGGATGGTGACATAGATTCTCAAAGAGGAGGATGAAGGTGGTATGTGTGAAGCAAGTGAATCCATTAACTTAGTTAACCACTAGCTGAGAATCATCAAAAATTGTTATGGATTTGATACCCGAAAAGAGATTTGTTTGAAGTCCTAGAATCAAAGCATCATATTCAGCCATATTTTTAGTGCATTCAAAATCTAGTTTAAATGACAAAGGCATAGGCTCTCCATCTAGAGGAATAAGTATGACCCCCTCACCCCCACCATGTTGGCATTTAGATCTATCAAAGAACATCATCATTTGATAGGAGATGTCATCATTGGAGAGTGTTGTAATGGATTCATTAGGGAATTCAAGGTTTGAAGGTTGATTGTCAGGTAAAGGGGTAGCATCTAACTAGTTCATGATGTTTTCCCTTTAATTGATTTTTGTTGAATGAACTCTAAGTTGAATTCAATAATAAGTATGAGTTACCAAGCTACACATTGGTTGTGCTAAGGTTTGGAATGCATATATTTGAGAGGATTAGTATGGGTGACCACATAGGTTTTGTGATTTTGGAGATAATGGTGATGCTTATAGGTGGAAAAGACCAATGCAAGGCAAAGTTTTTTAGTGTGGGTATATCAAGTCTCATAATTGATAAGTGTGTCACTTATATAATAAACCATCTACTCTTGATGTTGGTCATCTTGATGTGCAATCACAACACCTAGAGAATGGTCTATTACAAAGATGTATAGGTAAAAGGGCTGATCTTCCTTAAGTGGAATAAGAAAACAAGGTATTGTTTAAGTGCATCAAAGGCTTCCTGGCAATCTGTATTCCATTAGAAGGAGACATCATTTTTAAGGAGATGGTGAAAGGGTTGGGAGTGATCTAAAAACTAGGAAATAAAGTGTCAAATTGACTAAAGTTTGCCTTGTAGGCTACAGAATTGTTTGATATTAGTAGGTGGAGGCATCTCTAGAATTTCTCTAACCTTAGTAGGATCAACCTTGATACCATGGAGAGAAATGATAAAAAGCTAAGAGTTTATTGAAAAGAACACCAAAGACATTTCTTTGGGTTTAGTCAAATGTTATATTGGAAGAGACGAGTGAATATGGTTTTGAGAATTGTCAAGTGTTCTTAGCAAAGCTTAGACTTTCTAAGTAAGTTGTCCATGTAATCCTCCATAATTTTGTGTAGGAGATCATGGAAAATGTAAGTCATGGCACGTTGGTAAGTTACACCAGTGTTTTTCAAGCCAAAAGGCATGACCTAATAATAGAAAGTCCCCCATGGAATAATAAAGGTGGTCTTGTGTTGATCCTCAATAGTGACTAGGATTTGATTATGTCTAGAGAAACTATCCATAAGTGATAACATCTCATGGTTGGCTATTAAACAACATGTTGGTCAATATTAGGCAATGGGAAATCACCTTTTGGATAAGAAAGGTTTAAATCATGATAGTTGGTATAAATATGGATTCCCCTAGTTAATTTTGTGATAGGAATAATATTGGAAATCCATTGTGGGTAGTTGATGGGTTGGATAAAGTTAACAAAAAGGAGGCATTGGAGCTCTTTTTTGATAAGGAGAGTGATACGAGGATGCATTTTTTGAAGCTTTTACTTAATGGGTTTAACATCTCTATTGGTGAAAATGTTATGGGTGACAATAGAGGGTTCAATAATAGGCATGTTATTGCAAAACCAAATGAAGGATTTTCTATGGTTATCAATAAATGTGGCATAATCAGCTTGCTCAGAGGAATCTAAAGATTAGCTAATCTTGAGGACATGAGTGTTATCATGGGAGGGAAAGTTGATGTCAATGGTTGATTCATTTAACATAGCTTGAATTTTAGATGAGAGTGATTTTGGATATAAGAATCATCCACACCCATGTAGGTGAGAATTGCATCATCATCTTGACATTGGATAGTGTTAATAGTGAGATAATCTTCATCAATTATTTCAAGATGAACAAGAGAAAGGGACCTTGTTTCCTTACCCCAATGATAGGTGAGAGGCTCCACATGGATGGTATTTATTGAAGAAAATAATTTTTTTTATGAGGTATAGATACCTCTGATTTGATAGGTGATTATGGAGAAGAAGGTGGAGAAGGAGAAACTTGTTCTTTGACAATTGGTTCATGGGAGGTTTTAGTGAGTTTATTTGGTTTTTCATATCCCACCCCATGCCTCTTTTTGGAATTTTCAATGGTGTTACTTGTAGGATATTAAATAGGCATATGGACACCTTGTTCATAATGACCCAAACCAAACCCTTTTTAGGCACACCTATAGAGATAGGTGTGAGCAAATTTAGGGTTACTTAGGAAAGAGAAGTCATAGGTAAATGGTTGTGATGAAGAAGATGGATTGCTGATAGTGGGAGCTTGATCAATTCCCCCATATGTGAAATTACTTTGAAGGTTTGGGGGCCTATAAGGGATGACCATCCCAATAAGGGGGTTATAATTTGGGTACATGTGAATCCATCCATATTTTTGTGGAGTATATAACATGTCAAGTGTCAACAAATGATATTCACTGAGTGAAAATCATTGAAAGGTCTCTTTCATGGGATCTTTGCCAAGAATTTGTGTTACTGGTAACTATGTAATCATGCAAATGGAGCTTGTGGAAGCTTTAGAAGCATCATGAAAAGAAGATGATGTTTTCAATGGGATGACAACATCATTGGGACTGTAGGTCATATTACATGTTTTAAATGGAGGTGGGTTAGTAGGTATAACATGTACTTGTCCATCATGTTCAAACTTGACATAGCAGTGCAAATTTGAGGGTACACATGCCATAGTACATATCCAAGGTCATCCAAGTATTATGTTATATTGTAACTCTTCTTACACAACATAAAAGAGCTCAGTAATTATATGGGGACCTATATGAATATGTAAGATAATAGTGCCCACCGTAGTACTTGTAGTATCATTAAAAGAATGGAGTATCACATCAGTTTGAGACATGAAATTATCAAGAAGGGCTAGTTGTTTGTAGGCATGGGTAGAAATAATATTAATACTAGATCCCCCATCAATCATAACTCTCTTAATAAGAGTTTAATCAATATATGTAGTAATGAAAAGGGCAAAATTTTGATCTTCAGGATGTTGAAGTGGAACTTCTAAATTGCTAAAAGAAATTAAGGAGATAGAATCAAAGGAGTTGACAAAATCTCTAAGAGGTTGGGGATCATCTGATTGTACCTTAATTTTTTGAAAATCACTAGTCAAAGGTTGACGGTGTTGTGATGAGCTTTGGATTAACTCATACAAAGATATTTTCATAGGAGTTTGGTGAAGCTATTTCACCATTGAGATTTGAATAATGTCTGAAGATGTTTTAGGAACACCCAAGAAGGAAATATTAGGGTTAGTAGGGGGAGTATAATTGGTAAAGGGATGGGTCTAAGGTATAGTGACCTTCTCCTTAGATTTATCTTTTTGGTTTTGTGACCATGTGACCACATTAACTGTGTTGATTTGAAAAGTTGGTGAAGGAGGTGGTAAAGAGGTTATGATAATATCTTTGGGTTTCAATTAAGGTGGAAGTGTAGAAGGCACAATAGATGACAAAGGTGGAATAATAGGAAGGTTAATGGTAGCATTATCAAAAAGAGTGTCAACATGAAAGTGTTGTTGAATCACCATTATGAGGGATTTACAATTCTTAGTATCATGTCCAGGTGAATGATGATATAAACACACTTGTGTATCATCAAATAAAGATGGCTTCATTCTAAGAGGACTACAAGGATTAATGGGAGGAATACTTATTACCAAAGCTTGCAATAGTTGACGTAAGAAAAATCTTTAAGATCTTGCAAGTGGTCTTGCACTTATTATATTAATACGAGTGGACACTTTTATTGTAGTGTTGGAAAGGTAATTTTACGTGGTGTCTTGTTTGGTGATAGTGAAGTTATGTGTTTTGTTGTCACTTTCTTAGTGTTGGATGTGAAAGGCCTACCATAAGGCAAAGGTAGGAGTGGAGGTAGCTTACCCTTTTATTTGGCTTGGTTAGATGATATTTCAACTAAAGTAGAAGGGTGTGGCCCCAGAATAGATGGTAAAGTTGAGGGTTGAAGAAGGGATTAATGAGATCTAGAAGGCTTGAAATTCTTTTATATTTTAGGGAAAGAAACTCAAACTTGTGGTTGATGAGTTAAATTTAATTTAACTTATGGATGAATTAAATTAGAAATGGGGCATACACCTAAGGGCTTGATCTACTTTAATGTAATAGATTCTTATGAGGATGAGGGTTCTAACATAAATAGCTTCAATTAATTTTGGTGAAGAAGATTTGTATTTGTCAAATACATTAGGGTAAAGGGTAGTAAGGGGATTGGTAGTAAAGGTCAACATTTATTGTGTTGGATATGGGTTCTTAAGCTAGTCCCAAAATGTTGCATGGTCAAGCTTCATGGAGTCAAGAAATTCTAGACTTTTTACCAAATGTGAGAAGGGTTTTGATGAAGTTGATGTAGGCCTTACGGTTGTGTCTTTAGAAATGTATAGTCTTTAAAAAAGAGGGAAATCATTAGTTTCTACTACTTTAGGCCAAAGATGAGAAAGAACTGCAATAGGGTCTTCTTCAATAGAGATGAGATAAGAGACTTGATCTACCATAGGTGGAGGGGAGGTAGGAGAAGTAGGTTCTTCATGAGGGTAAAGCATAGGTATTATGGCTCCATTAACATGTGGGTGAGTCATGGGTAAAGTATGATATTACATAGGTAAACGAAGGGGTAAGAGTGGTGAAATTAGAGTAGGCATAATATGTCTCTCATCTATTATGGGAGTAGATGATATAGACTCTTCTAGGTACAAAGGTGAAATGGGTGGGGTACCACTCTCTATAGGTAGAGGAGAAGTAGGTGAAGAAGGTTCCTCAAGAGGGTATAATGTAGGAATGATGTTCCCTTAAACATGTGGTTAAGGAATAGGTAGAGTGTGGTATTCAAGTAGTAAGAGGATAGGTAATATTGGTGCAAACAAAATTGGGATTACAGGATCCTCAGGTGGTAAAAGGATTGGCAAAGGAGGATCTTCCTCTCAAGGGAGAGGAATGGGTGAAATAGGCTCTTTTACTTGAGGAGGAATAATGGGAAAAATAGATGCCACAAAATGTGGGGGATAAGTCGATGAAATAGGTGTCTCCTATTAAGGGGTAGGTTGAATTGAAGATAAAGGAAACACCATATTAACCGTATGGATATTATGATCACTTGAGCTAGTTATGTACTAGGCAATATTTTGATTTGGTGAATGGTTATGAAAGGGGTGTTTTAACACATCTATACTTTGATTAGGATGTGCATTAGGATTATCCAAGATGAGCTCACCTCTATCAAGCATATCTTGAATAATGTTCTTTAGTGTTTTGCAATTATTAGAGTTGTGACCTTTAACTCAATGGTAACCATAAAACTCATCTTCCTTGTACCAAGTTGGGATAGGACATGATGGGTCAGCCTATATAGGAGGTTTAATCTAAGGAAGGGTTATGACACCTTGTTGCAAAAGTTTCTCCAAGATGGATGTATATGACTCCACAATAGGAGTGTATTGTCTTTGTTCATACCATTGTTAGAATTACTTGGTCAAATTTTGAGAAGTCAAAGAATTAAATTGGTTTATGGTTATGGAAGAGGATAAATTAATGACCACTATGTTGGTAGATCCTTTAGCCTTTTGGTTAGAGGAAGAAGTTTTAGAGGAGGAGGATTAATCTATCTTAGTATTGGGATTCTTACTACACAACTTGACTTTGCATTCATCAATAACATAAGCCTTGAGTTTTTGTGCCATTATAAAAGCTTCATCAAATGTGTGGAAAGTTTATACCTAAAGTGTGCATGAGATGTACTTAGTAAATGCCCTTGAGAAAATCTCAATAAGCTCATGTTGGGGTAAGGAGGAGAGTCAATTGATCAAGCTTCTCCAATGAGCGACAAAATCATAAATAAACTCATCATGAAATTATTTGATAGAATAAAGATATATTATAGAAACCTTCTTAGAAACGTCAATAGAGAAATAGTCTAGGAATATTTGTGCAAGTTGGGTAAATGAAAAAATGGAATGCTTAGGTATAGATCTATACTAATCCAAGGCAACACTTGAAAGAGACATAGGGAAAGTGTGAAGTATTAATGCATCATCATGGTATATTAAATAACAAGAATTTATAAATGCTCACAAATGATGTTGTGGGTCCTCTTTACTCTGAAAATGAGTAAATTTAGGGAGTTCGCATTGACTTGGATAAGGGTGAATAGGCATAGAAGGATGGATTAGTTTATTTCATATCTAATCATAAGATAATACATTCTTTGAACTAGAAATGGATGTCTCTAGGTTAGACATCTTGTCCATTAGCATCTTAATGAGGTTCAGAGGGGGATTAGTTTGGAAAATTGTTCCTAAGTTATAGGGAAGCTGATAGGAAGTAGAGGGAGCATATGATATAGATTTTTGAGGTTGTGTCGGGGCCACATAAGGATAATAAGTCATAGGCTAAGGTACAAAAATAAAAGGGACTTGTCTCATTGGGTTGGAGACTATTCTTTGGTTGTTTGTTACTGCAGGTTGAATTGTTGGCATGGTTAGACTGGGTGAAGGGTGAGTGGTAACCCAGGTAATTATGGGCATAAGGGTGGATGGAATAGGTACCACTAAATTTTAGAATGGGGTGTGACTTGAGTGAACTAGTTGTGGTTGTGAAAGTAGGGAGGTTACACCAATGTTTAAGTGGGATTGGGCAGTTGGAGATGCCATAATTTGGACATTATTTATATTTGGGTTACTCATTAAAGTGGTGGTTTGAGTAACCATGGGGAAAATAGTGGATGAAAATGAAACTGAGTTTTTCTTCATTAAAGAGGTTGGCATACCATAGATTGGGTCACTCAAAGAATTATGGGTTCGACTCATAGCAAGGTAATGCTGAAGGGCTACCACATTACGATCAAGAAATTTAGCAAAATATTGATCTCCCTCAGGCACAATGGGAATTTGGTTAGGTCTGGGAGTATGCTCCATATTTGAAGTATGTTCTATGATAGAATTATAAGTGAGAGGGGAAGGTGGAAGTGGTTTCCATCTTGCGTAAATAATAAGAATTTTGGCTTGATCTTATGTCAATACCATGCAAGAGGTGGTTTAAATAGTCTTACTACTTTTTTAAAAAAATATAGTAAAGAAAAACTAGGTTTGAGTGCAAGAAAATGGGTTATCTTAGCTTGTTGTTTTGAGAAAATAAAACTACACAAACACCAACATCAGTAGGGATGATCGATATCAGTAGTAATAGTTTTCTAACATCAGTGGAATAACTAATGTTGACAGGTAAAATATGTTGATATTGATAGGATTAACCAATGTCAGTCACTATAAAATCGTAAGAAATAGAAAATCTATTATTTTAAAATATTAGAGGCTAAAAATAGGTAAAATAATATATGTAAAATGTCTATGTAAGAAGGAACAACACTTAAAAAACTTGAGATAACAGGTTATTCAAACTAAGATTAGAAATAGTATTGATTTTGTGTTTCAATAGAAAAGCATCCTTATCAACTCATAAATATAGAAGGAAATTAGAAAGCAAAAAAATAACATGCAAAAAATAACTATTAAGTGCTAGAGATTAATTTTAGTCTTGTATTGGCTTATGCCTTAATCAGATAGTGAAAAGAGAATTTGGTTATCAAAGGTAATAGAAAGCAATCTAGAGTTGGTTTCAAATTTGTTTTGGTGCCCAAGAGGGAATTTATATTAGATCAAGTATGTGGCTTTTTATATGAGTTTTCTCTCTACACTTCATGAACCTAGAGCTGAGCCAGGACACTTATCCAAAATATACCCTCTATCTTGAGATTATACTCTGCCAGAGAATGGAGTGGGTTCTCCCCTTGGTGGTGAAATCCAAGTAGGATAGTCATGTAGGCTAAGGTGATCCACCAGGTGATAAAATCTTGATGGGCATTTTCTCAGGTGATTTTTGATGCTTGTTTATGTGAATGTGATTTGGTTGTGTAACATATATGTACTATGATTTATTCAAAATTCTTGTAATTAACTAGGTGAGTTAATATGCAACAAGAAAATAATGAAATGCATTAAGTTTTAAACTTAAATATTGAAATGTTTAGATTTGAATGTAAATAGAGAGGAGATAGGAATAGAGTATGAATTTCACTATTCTAATGTGCATGGAAGAGGAAGTAAAGAAGGGATTCTCTTTTTTTTTGTAAAAGAAAATGACAAATTTCTTTTTAGAGGCAAGGAGAAAAGAAAGAAGATTTTAGTTTTAATGTCTTTTAAGTAGAGAAATAAGATATTGAATTTTTTATTTTTAAGAAAAAAATAGAAGGAAGAAGTGAAAAAAATGAAATTTCACTATAATGCACCTATATGAATGTTTAAAACAAGAAATGAACCTAAGGAAAACTCTAGGGTCCCACTGAGTGTGCCAAAAATGTTTCACTAAATTTTGTCTATTTTAAATTTAAAGGAAAATAGAGAGAAGGATGGGGATAAGTGATTAGAATGAACCTAGATTTAGTTTGTGTGTTATATCTAGACATTGTGAGCACTCCTCTTTAGCTAGGAAGGACTACCTGCACATAAGAAAACACTACCACAAGATGTTTGTTGGCAGATAAATGAGTGGGCTACCAAGCTACGTGCTTGTTCTCAAAAGTGTGAAACTTCCCTAGAGATGATAGTCTACTTTTGAGAGGCAAAAGAATAATAAATAACTAAAAGAGATGTAAAGAGAGAGTGAAAGAGAGATAAGATTACCATTTTTAAAAACCTATTCATAGTAGAGAGTGATAGGGTGTAGGTGAGGTGATTTGTTGGTGCTTTAGAAGTTGTTTGAGTATGTTTTAAAGAAGCTAGGAATTTGACAGTCGATGACATTAGTAGGAGTGTGACCAATATCAGTTAGGCTGCCAAGGTTGGTAGTGAGGTGATCGATGTCAGTTAGGCTATCGAGGTCTGTAGGGGAAATATTTTTTTGAGAGATTGTAGAAGGCTTTTCCAGGTCTAGGAAGTGGTTTGGATCAGGTCAAAGAGGTTGAGATATTTAGGAGAGGGAGTTTATGGCTTTGTTAAGTCTGGTCAGAGGTTTGGTATGCATGTAAGGGAAAAAAAGCAAGGAAGCTTTGTAACTCCCTCATGGGGTTATGGTTAGAAGTACATAAAGCAGTGTAAGGTAGATATAAATAAATAGAAGAATAAATATTTAAATGACCTACATTATTAGTGATATACTTAGTTGTGGTGGTCATTGAATGATAAGTGCCAAGTTGATGGTTTTTATCTAGGAGTCTAAACCTAAATGCCTAAATAGAGAGAATAAGTAGATGTTATTGGTCCTAAAGAGCTCAGTTGTTGATGGTAATTGACTTATGTAGAGTGATTGTAAGCTTGGATGTCAAAAATAGAATGATGAGAGCCTAAACGAGAGTAAGAATTGATTTTATTAATTTTTGCTGATGTAAACTATAAGTTGGAGTTTGTATTATATTGTCGACATCAACAATCCTACCAATGTCGACAGGGATCCCACTGATGAAGGCCATGGGTTGACTGACATTAGTGGCCCTAGAATAAGTAAACCTTTTTATTTTTGGCCTATTTTATGTTATTGTGCATGCCAAGTGTGACACCTATTATAAAATGGTAAAAGTAAGAGGTTAGGAAGGAAGTGATTGTTTAGGAATTTAGTTGGGAAGTGGGAATAAGTCTTAGGTAGTTAGGATGAGTGGACTAGGTCTTGAAGTGACTCATCAAGGAAGAATTAGTCATAAGGCAAGGTGACCAAGTAAGGTGGTAATAGGGGTTTTTAATTAAATTAATTAAGTATTTTAAATCAATTAAATATGTAAGGGGTAAAAGTATGGGTTAAGGAGATTAATTATTATTATTAAAATGGGCTTAGGGGGGTTTAAGCATAGGGAGTTATGCACATGTGTTTGACATAATTTTGGTATCTACACATTGTGTGGCTTTCTTGGTTTATGTGCAAAGATTCTTTGACAATGGAGTTTTCTTTGTTCCTTCTCTCCTTGGTACCATTGTGGCTTGGTATGGCTTATGCTTGCTTGATGTGGTTTGGATAAATATTTTGGAATTATAAAATTATGGATATAATCATGCTACAAAAATTTCATTATAACTCTATAATTTCCAAGATCCCTTTTCAATAGGAACTGATTTATATTTATAGGCTTAGGAACTAACCCCAACCCAAGGTGAGTGAAGGTGTAGTTTAAACATGGATGTGATTTTACCTAACCCAAGTGAATCAACATAACCCCAATAGAGTTAAAGGTGTCAATTAATAATGATTTGTAATGAATAGGCATGGGTCTCCAGAAAATAGATATTTTGAAATATTTTCCAAAGGCTTGACAACTTGCAAAGGAAATCATGAAAAGCTAAGATATTTCATATTTTTGAATTTCCTTTCCTATTAATTCATTAAGTGCACATAGATAATTCAACTAGGCATTTAATTTGGTTTAACTTGTTAATTAATTTTGATTATTCATTTATCTCTTTCAATATTTGATATTTATTCATGTGCCGTACTTAATAGGTCTATAGGCCAAATTAAGTCTTGTGATGTTGTAGGATGGTTAGGGGTGAATCCATGAGAAGTTATTATTGCATATGATAGTATTCCCTAATTAGGAATATCTCAATGTGATTTTGAAATTTGATAAATAATGCACAAGTAAATTTGGGATGTTCAATGATTCCTAGGCTTAATTTGTAATGGTTGGTAGGAATCAATATGAAGTCTGAACGAAGGCCATTGGTGACTAGTTTTAGGTGTCTACATTTTGCCCCTATTTGGGAAGGAATTCCAAGATATAAGTGTAATAACATCTTATGAAATAATTAAACATATTGTATGCTTATGACTTCAAAAATAATGGATGAAATATAGGTTCCCCCTTAAGGGAGTGATTGGTAAAGGGGTTGGCAATCAGTCCCTCAAAAGGAGGAAAAGACCAGACCAAAAAGATGAAATGGGGTGTAAGGGATTGTTTTTACCATATGAGGTTATAATTAGTGGAATATGGAGTTGCCCTAGTTATGGTAGATAAATAAGATGATTTTCCCATAAGTGGTTATAATAATTGGCATAAGTGGGATAAAAAAGGCAATGATTTTCCCAAAGGTAGTTATAATCATTGAAAAAGGATTAAGGTAATAATAAATCTAATTTCCCAAAGGTTATTATAATCATAAAATGGGAAACAATGATTTACCCATAGGTGGTTATAATCACTAATAGGATAAAAACATGACCCAGGTGGGTGGATAGAGATAATTGTTTACCCAAAGGCATTTATAAGCATTATCACAATGACAACATGCCCCAATTAGGTAATATAAAGATAATGATTTACCCAAAAGTGGTTAGAATCATTGGAAATTCAAGTGGGATGGTATATAACGATTTACCCAAAGGCAGTTATAATAATTGGTATCCTGATAGTGGTAAACATGATGTAGACTATGATCACAAATTGGTATAGAGGATAAAGAGGAATTGGGAAACTTAAAATTAGGGAGATTCATATTATAACTATCAAGGGAGAAAATTATTTCCTTTTTTAAATATCTATTTAGGATATGATTTGTATTAGATCAAGAATTTTTCTAGTGCCAAGGATATATTTTGTTGTTGTATTAACATGTAGACTCTTTGAGATTATTTTTGTTGTAGCACATGATGATAAGAATTATGATATAAAACCATGATAACTAGGCTAAAATTTTTAGATGGACTGACACATGATCCAATACTCAACTAAAAACAATGCACTAATGTTAAAAACTATGATGATAATGTTGATGTATGATTATAGATGGATTCAAGAATAATGCATAGGGAATCACCCAATGAATACACAAACTAAATTAAGGCACAACAAAAAATCAAACAAACATGAAAAATAAATAAATAAATAAATAGAAAGACAAAATAATAAATAAACAAAAAACATCCAAAAGAACATAAAACACAAAAAATGGTTAATCACAATGTTAGTATAAAGAGCATGACACAAATAAGATAATGAACACTGCACCTAGATGATAAGAGAGAATTTAACAAACAAAAAAAATGGGGGAATAGAAGAAAAATAAGGGGGGTGAGTTATCACTAGATGCACTATGTAAGTGGATGCTACCTACATTATTTCATGGATGGAATATCCAACAAAAAATTTAGGCCAAATGTAGTTCTTCTAGGAAATGGGATAGAAAAAAAATGATTATAATAAGAAAAGAGGATGATTTTTATAGAATAATATGGGAATGGGCTCAAAAAATTCCAAGAGAATGGGACAAAAGGCCAATAAGGATGGGGAAAATAAATGACAAGTGGTTCCTTGTAACTTAGTGATGGTTCTTAGAATCCTTAAGGAAAAGGAGTGGTCAATGTTTTTTTTATTTTTGAAAATAGTTTGACAAATGTTTATGGAATTTCGGAGCATCTCATCTTTATGGAGAATGATGAGATACTAAATGGTCCAATCTTGAAAAATGGTGAGAGTGTTCAAAATTATATAAATGCTCATATAATGGTGAGAGCATTCAAACTTATAAAAATGCTCATAAAATGATGAGAGTGTGGCTTAGGTTACTCATAAAATGGTAAGAGAATGAAAAAGGGTGACTAAGCTAACCTTGATGTGAATAAAGAACTAACTAGATGGTCTCAAGATGGGACCTCAAGTCACTATAATTCTTCTTTAAAGTGGAGGAATCAAACTAGTGTATTAGCTAATTCAAAAAAAAAAGCAAATTAGGAAAATGGCACCATACAACATAGGCATGGAAAGGTGGTACTTCAAGGCATGATAAATAATTGTTACCCCTAATTTTCCCATAAGTATTTATAATTAAGAAACAATTACATAGGTCAATGATAATAAATTACCCATAGGTGGTTATAATTAGTAACATGATGGTGAGAAACTAATTTTCCCAAAGGCGGTTATAATCAAGTCCACATGATATAGAATAGAACAAGAAATGAAGGATGCAACTACAAACCTAAAATCATACTGCTCCAAAATATAGCCTCTATCTAAAATACTAAAACAACTATTGAAACTTGATTTGAATCTTTAAACTGAAAGTAGTCATAGAACCAACAAAGTCGAACGAAGGTCAAAGTTCCATGTAGGGATTTTGAAAATAACTCAGCCGAGATGAAAGTCATAAAAAAAAAATATGGTAGAACGGTATGATATAAATAATAATGTCGTTACTATGGTATGATATAAATGGGCCTCATAAATAATATACCAGGTTCCTTAAGCAAAGTAATATTTGAGGTGTATAATGTTCATCAACTCATAAAGTTCATCCCCATTTGGTGTACTGAGTCGGTATGCTACATCACCATATTTTGAAACAATGATAAAAGGACCTATCTAGTTGGGTTTGAACTCATCTTTATGTTTCTTCTTAGTTATGGTATTTTGTTGGTTTTTTTGAAGTACAAGATCACCAAGCTCAATGTAGACACCAAAATCATGTCTATTCCTTGGACGACTCCCCCTTGGTTTCCTTGGTCCACTTCTAATACATTCCTAACCCACATACTTATTAATTTAAAATAATAACTTATTTTAAATTAATGACACCTCCCTTGACACCTCACCCTTGGACACACCCCGCCTTGGATACCTCCCCTTGGATGCCTCCCATCACCCTATGACCAATTTATGACCTATTTCAACCCTTCCACTAACCTCTCACACCTATTAAACCCACCTTCGACCATTTTCCAATGACAATTAAAATCGGCAGATGGAGGAATGGGCAAAAGGCTAAAAATAGCCTTTTTCCCATCTTCTAGCCATCGACGTCGATTACCAATTGGTTGACACTGGTGGAATCACCGATGTCAGTTGCTTAAAAAAATTAGAAGGCAAATTCTCTTCCACTGGGATGCTAAAATCATAGACCCGAATGCCAAATATCTTGCTCTCGGTATTTGACCCTTCTATCTCTCCCTCTCCCAGACACACACCAAGCATCACAGGCTACAGGCACTCTACAGAAATAGCTCCAGACTTTGGGTTAAAGACATTGTAGGTACATTAGCTGCATCAACAACAAATCTTCCTCACTCTTTCTTTAACAAACTAGAGCTAAGTACTCTTCTTTTATTTCATTTCATTATTTAGAATGTATTAGTAATTGGTTCTCTAGTTACTACTTCTACGCCACATTACCAACCAGACTCAGCTATCAACCAGACTAGACTTGACTTTCTTCCCAGAGAGGCTGAGAGGCCTTCCCCATATCCCTACTTCCTTTTTAACAATCTATCCTCTACTCCTTTTCCCTCCTAAGACCCTATCTATTGCTTTGCAAACTTGCAGAAGCTCCCATAGACATCCCAGTCCATTTTGTTGATCACAGGTAGACCAAAAACTCATCCAAGGCCATTGCCTAGTTTGACATTGACCATTTACCCTACCGACATCGGTAGACTAACCAACATCGACAACTTTAATCAATTGATGATGGTAGACTAACCGGCATCGGTGACTATGGAAGACCAATAGCAGAATATAGGTATGCATTGTCTCTATTTGTTTTGCTTAGACTTTCATTATTTATCTTTATTCGACATTATTTTATCAACTAGTGGACTGTCATCCCTCAAGGAAGTCTTTGCACTTATGGGACTAAGTTTTTTCTTGGCAATCCACCTTACATCCATCTAACAATCTCTTTGTTTAAGTCTTTCTCTCTACAGGTGTCATCCTCCATAGCCAAAGAGGAGTCCCTTCAATCGTCTGAATACGGTGCACAAACTTCATATGGGTATCATCTAATCCCTGACCATTATCTTAGTTTCTTTCATCTTTTTAATGTAGAAAAGCGAAAATAGTTAGAAACATTTTAGCGTGCCCGGTGGGACCCTAGAAATCTTTCTTGGGTTCATACTTTTTCTTCTAAAAACAAACTTTTCATATAGGTGCATTAGGTCTATTCTTGAATCTTTTTCTTCTATCTCTTTTGAAAAGACACCATTAGCAATGTTAAAAAGAATCCTTCTTTTTCTTTCTTTCCTGCATCTTAGAGTATTGAAATTCATACTCTTCAACCTTTTCTCAACTTGTTTGCATCTGAACAAAACATTTTGATTTGGGCTTAAAATATATTACATTTTCATTTTTGCCTAAATGCATGCTTAGCTCTCACATCTAGTAATTTAAAACCACATTATGAATAAAGCGTAGTGCACTTATGTCACACAACCAGACCACTTTCACACAATCAAACATCTAAACATACCTGAGACAAGGTCCGACTAGGATTTCATCACCTATCAGATACCTTACCCTTCCTAATAATCCTACTTGGACTTCACTACCAAGGGCAGAGCCCACTCTATTCTTTAGCAGAGTATAAACTTTAGGGGAAGTATATATTGGCTAAGTGACCCAGCTTATCTTTGGGCTCATGAAGTGAGGGGAGCTTGCTCCTTAGCACTAGGCCACGTATGGAACCTAACATAGATCTTGAGCACCGAAACTAACCTGAAACCAACCTTAGATTGCCTCTTCTAGGACCTATTCTAAAATCCAACTTCCCAAACACAATCTAAGGCATAAGCCAACATGATTCTAAAAGTTTATTCTTAAGATTTAACATTTAGGGTCTATTTGTCTTCATCTTCTTTTCTATTTTTATCTGGTTTTTTGAGCTAGTAAAGACATTTTATTCTTTCTTCCAAAAACTTTCAAATTCCCTAAGTTTTTGGAAAAACACAGTAACTGACATTGGCCTTTTCATCGATGTCGGTAACTTCACCAACATTGGTTATCTGATCTACATCAACAACTTTTCACCGACATCAATTTTTATACTGACGTCGGTCACTGTCTAAAATTTTTCTTCTCAAAACAAGCTTAAAACCCAACTTTCTTGTTGTCTGACACACATTTTGAGTTTCTAAAACTAAAAAAACATAGTTTTTGAGACCTGACCCTTTTTGCCTTGAATGGTTTTGACACGTAGTCAAACCAAAACTCTTGTTGACCACACAAGGCAATGACCACTCCCACCTTCACCTTTCATATCAAGTCCCCTAATGGAGTGTACTTTAGACACTGAATATTCTCCTATCTAGTCAACCCCTGATCAATCTCCTATTGTTCCCAAAGGGGATCAAAATTTTGAGAGATTCCTTGACCATAATGTCAAGGCTCTCCAACACTATCTTGCTAAGAGCCAAACACGAGACTCCTCAATTCAACCAAGTTTTTCACATTTTCACAACTTGATTGTTTCAACCCCAAACACTCTTGTGCCCATAAATACAAGAGTGACTACCTACCCTTTGGCTAGTGTTACCACCATCAAACCACCTGTGGTGACATCAAGCCAAGTTGTGCCTCCTAGCTTCATGACACAACCATCCTTGGCTTCAACATTTGTCCCTATGACTAGTTATCAATATGTTGCACCTATACAAGCACAACCAACTACATCATACACCCCTCCTAGCACCTTCCAAGTGCCTTACAATTTAGGGGGCACCCCACCCATAAATCTGTCAACCGATCTAATCAAAATGTTGATGGACAAAATGTCTAATCTTGAGACCTCCATTTTGGGTTCAAGAAATGTTCTCTCATATGAACAAATTTTTAATGAACCCATTCATCTTTCAATCCCAATTTGACCGTATCCTAGTCAGTGGGAACTTCCCAAGTTTACTTGCTTTCAGGGTAAGGAAGACCCACAACAACATCTACGAGCATTCAGACATGCTTGTTATCTCATAGCACATGATGATGTGTTATTGCTATGCACATTCCCCATGTCACTTTTTGGTGCTGCCCTCGATTGGTATAGCTCTATTACTAGTCACTCACTTTTCACATTCACTCAACGGGCTCAACTTTTCCTTGACCACTTTTTGATCAATATCACCAAAAAGGTCTCAATCATGGACCTATAATCTATCAGACAGTTTGACGATGAATCCATAGCCGATTTTGTTGCCTATTGGAGAGGCTTAATCAACCAGCTCTCCTTTTCTTTAGCTTAACTTGAGCTCATTGAGCTCTTTTCACAAGTGTGTGCCAAACATATTTCATCTACTTTGTGGGTCTAAACATTCTACAACTTTGACGAAGCTTTCACGATGGCTAGGAAGCTTGAACTATGTGCCGTTGAAGAAAACAAGGTCAAATTGTGAAATAACAACACAAAATCCAATGACCCTTCTCCATCCAAACCTCCTTCTTCCCACTCCAAGCCTAAGGGGTCGGCAAATGATGTGGTCTTTAGACCATCATTTTCAACAATAACTAACCAATCTCAACCTTCCACATCTCAAAGCATCACCAAAAAATTCCAATAATGATACATACAATGTCAATACACTCCAATAGGAGAGTCATACACATCTGTGTTGGATAAACTCCTCAAGCAGGGGGTCTTCAATCTCCCTCAAATCCAACCACCTTAGTTTGACCCCTCAAAGGCCATCCCTACATGGTATAGGGAAAATGACTTTTGTCATTATCACCATGTCAAGGGTCATGACATAAACAACTGCAAGACCTTCAAAAACATTGTCCAAGACATGATAGATAAAGGTGATATTTTTTTGGTTAACCCAAATGCACCACCTAATCAAAACATTGACATCTTTAGACAACCTTTTCCTAACCATCCCCCTAGCCAAAACAATGTGCAGACCATGGCCGATGACTCCCAAGAGTGTAATATACACACAATCAACACAGTCTCGCCTCTTATGCCTAGCCAACCTCTCTCACAGTCTAAAGAGGTTAGTCAACTTATTGGTCCTTCACAAGTGGAAGAATCTTCTTCTCCCATTCATCTTCCATAGGTGGACAAACCATCTTCTCCTGTTATTTCTCCATTGACCTCTTTTATATTGGAGGATGCCTTAACCATACCAGTGCTGCTAGCCTCACCCTCATCCTTCCTATCATCAATGGGGGATCATACTTTTCCTACACCTCAACCACACGTAGAAGCCATGACCATCCCTATGCTCTACCCTCTTAAAGAGCCAAACTCTCCAATCCCTTCTCCATTGAGAGAGGAACTAGCTGCCTCACCCACTTTGACTGAAGAAGATTCAGTGAAGGTCGACTTAAACCTTGCCTTGCATAATAGTGGCCCTCAAAATAAACCAAAGAAGGCTACTAAACCACATCAGAGAACTCCTCTCCCACCATCACCATTGCCATCTATTTTGGGCCCTCACCCATCCGCCTTAATAAGAGTGCTTCCTACTCTAACACCCAACAAAAACAAATCACCTCTATTATTACCAACACCTAACAAAAACATACCTCCTTCAAAACATCCAATGCCTCCTACCACAAAAGTGTCATCTACACGTTTGGTCACACTACCTAACAAAAGGATGGTACAAAACACTCCCTCGACAATGTCTAAATAGAAATTATCAACTTTTACTGCAACACAACATGTAGACCCATTAGCAAGTTCTTATACCTTGTTACTACACCGACTTTTGCAATCCTATAACATCACTCTTCCACCTATCAAACCTTTTCAACCCCTTAGACCAAAACCATCTTTGGATGACACTAAAATTTGCCTATATCATCACACACCTAGGCATGACATTGAAAATTGTTGTGCCCTTAAGGTTTCCATCCACTAATTCATGGAGAAAAACACCCCTCTTGTTGAGGATACTATCAACAAATCTCCAACATCGTCTCATGTCTCCCAAACATTTTCACCGTCACACTCATCAACTCTCATATCAATGCCATCTTGGTTTGATGACACTAAATTTTATGCATATCTGTTTCTATGCAAAATTGCTTTCTACATTCAAAGAAGAAATAAGAAACTGAAATAAAAGGTTAAGGCTAGAAGTACCTGATAAAGTTGAGTGCACCGAAATCAGACGTTGGAAGATTCTCCTCTTTGGCTGTGGAGGAATGACACCTGCGAAAAAGAGACTAAAACACGGAAAGATGTTAGTCAAAGATATGGTGGGTTGTCAGGCGAACGCCCGATCCTGGAAGTATGAAGACTCCCTAAAAGGATATCAACCCACTGATAAAAAGTGTAATGTTGGATGAAAGTAGATAATAAAAAATGAAATGACAGAAATAAATGACAGAAAATAAAATGCATACCTGATATGCAGCACTGTTCTGCACAGTCACCGGCGTCGGTCTCTATGGTGCCGGCGTCGGTCTGGGAAGGTGCCGATGTTGGTTAAAGTGCCATCGTTGGTCGGGGTAGTGACTGGCGTCGGTAGGGGCAGGTTCTGGAAAAGTCTGAACAGGTTCGGGACAGGGTCTGGGAGAGTCGGGACAGGGTCTGGGCAAGGTCTGAGAGAGTCGGGACAAGGGCAGGGATGCAAACGAGGGATGCTGGGTCTGAACAGAGTCGGGACAGGGTCTGGGTAAGGTCGGGTCGGGTCTGAATAGAGTCGGGATAACAGAACTGATAAATAATAACTAAGGAAGAAATAAAATAAATAGAATAAATACTTACCTGCCAGAAGATGCGATGAAAGCCATAGTTGCGGTGCTGGATTGAATGTAGATTGGTTGATGCCGAGAGTGGGTTGATGCCAAGAGTGTTGATGTCAGAGTTCACAGGTTGATGATTGCTCGGGGTTCGATTGATCAGCGTTTCGAATAGCGTTCAGGATAGCATTTTGGGGTCTGGTCTCGAATGGTTGGCGGAGGTTGATGAAGGTGGGGGACGGTTTCAGAAACGGTTCGTCAACCGTTTCGGGAAACCGAATGATAACTGATAACAGATAACGGCAAGGTGACCGACGTCGGTAGGATTGCCGACGTCGGCTGATAAGTGACTGACGTAGGTGACATTGGCCGGGTAAAGACCGTCATCGGCAGATGCACAATGGGGATAGAGTTTAGCTTTAGCTCTGTGCTCATTGTTACATGCTGCCAGGGTCAAGGTTGGTGGAACAAGTGACTGACAAGGGTCAAATAGGCGAAGAAGAATAAGACAGGGAGTGACCAGGGGAGTCGACACAATTTCGGTGTCTACATTTGCCCCTTTTTGTCTTGTTGGTTGTTCTGACGAACTGCAAGACAAAAATAGGAGTGATTGCCCCAGGTGAGAGATAAGGTTGATTTCATCTTGTTGGTTGTTCGAATGAACTGCAAGACAAAAATAGGAAGCAGATAGGTTGCCCCGATTAAGGATGAGGTATTCCCCCTCAAAGCAGGAGTCGAGGGAAGGGAACCGAGAATCGGGTGCTGATTTGACAAAGAGTGGATGAAAAAGGGGTGAGGGTGAATGCTGCAAAATTTGTGATTGCACGCATACCACTGCACGAGATGGTCAGGCCAAAGTGTCGCAGGTCAAGGGTCAAGGAGTGCCAAAATTGAAGTAACTGGGCCCCAGCATTTAGTCGTCTACTGATCGGGTCACTCAATCTAAGCTGAAGCTCCAAATGGTCGTCGTGTTCCAGGTATCCCAGGCTCAGGAAGTGCTCCTAAAAACATGAAAAAGCCACAAGTAGTGTGGATCAACCAGTTTGCGATCCTATACTTGTGAGGGTTCAAAAAGGTCTGCGCACAATTCTGCTAACCAGTCATGATTTAGCATACATGCAAAAACAACCAAGGCAATAACGTCTTGGAAATAGTCGAGGTCAGCGGAGATAGGCATGATCTCCAATGGTTGGTGGTCGAGGGGAGGAATGGACGAAAGGATGTGGCCGAGCTAACCCAAGAAGACCCCATGTCAACTGAGTGCTACCTACATAGCCCTGGTGATAGGGCCTCAGGCCAATGTAGTTCTCCCTAGAAGGGAGGAAGGGTCAAAGGGATAAAATGGGTCATGGTCAGGGACAAGATTATGGTTAAAAGAAGGAAAGAAGGTTTGTCCATTAGAGAGACGAACAAACGAGAATGGTCGAGCTAACCTCAGAAGACCCCATGTCAACTGAGTGCTGCCTACATAGCCCTGGTGATAGGGCCTCAGACCAATGTAGTTCAAACAAAGCATCCGAGTGGTAGACAGGTGGTTAAAATGGTTGATAGATTGGTTGATGATTGGATGAAATGATGAGGAAAAAAGATGTTGCAGCCTTTTCCATATGGTGTATTCTGCAACATTGGTTGAGGGGTTTTTCATCCCTAGCAATATTCCATATTCGTGATGGATGTATGCTAAAAATGAATTGAGGTCTATTTATGCTTCAGCAAGTATTGGTTTATGCTGAACATAAATTATGGCGGGTCGATAGTTTCCATGTGTATTGGTGTCCATAGAAACTAGGGTGAATAGGCTAGGTCAGGTTGATGGTTTGAAAAGAGGGTTGAGTTGAGTTGATTGACAAGTGATGAAGGTGAATGTGACCAAAGTGTAAAAGAAGTAAAAAGCATATTGCTCTTTCATTGACAAGGACCAAAAAGATAGCATAGATAGGGGTTATGAGAACCAAGAGCCCCATTCATGCGTGACGTCGTTGACCGTGGTTATGTTAGAGCGGTAGTCGAATCACTTCGACACTAAAGTGAGCTCGAAGTCCCTTGAGCAGGTAATAGGAGGAGGAAGAAGGGTAACCCGTTTTAGGAGCAAAGATAATGATGCCCCTTTTTATAGGAGACCCTGAGACAACTATAAGTCAAGTCCATGACTTATTCAATTTTTTTGTTTTTTTTTTTTTTGGCGCAGACTGATCAATGCGGGAAGCCTGCATAGAGATGTCGTTTGTTTGGTGGTCAGGTTGTGAAGCTGATCAATGCAGGAAGCTTCTAAAATTGTGCTATTTATTGCCAGATTAGTCATAGCCATCCTTCGAGGGAGTGGTCTAGATTTTTGTTTAATAAAAGGGCTTTTGAATAGCTGTCCTTCGAGGGATCAGTCTATTAATTACAACAATGATAGTACAGCTGTCCTTCGAGGGAGCAATCTACTTTTTGATTTTCATATAGATATAGTGACCATGGATATGTTTTGACATCTTGATTTGTTTTGACAGAAATGTGAGTCATGGACAATATTATAGAAGGTCAAGGACTCCCTTTTATGAGGACAAAGCATCTATACAGCATAAAAAGGTTATAGAAATTGTTAAGAGGAATAGGGTTGAAAGGAGGTAGGATTAAGAGGATGGGGATTTCTCAAGGGATGAGCTCAAGTTAAGTGTCAAGTGGACGAGTACTCGACTAACAATAGAACGGTCGCAGATGCAACGCATTAAGAGGCTCAGGTTCTGGGCGTCCATCAAGAGAAGACAGACGATAAGTCCCTGATCCATACTTGTGTGTGATAATAAAAGATCTGAGCCAATTAGGAGCAAACTTACCTCATTTACTTCACTCCATATTGGTCACGTGTTGATTGATGAGTGGACATGAAGTTGACTGATATGGTCGTTGATTGATCGAGACTGGTTGAATATGTGGATAAAAAGGTTGGTCAATGTTTGGTTGAGATTTGGTCATTTGATGGTTGGTCAATGGTTGGTCGAAGGTTGATTGGTTGGTATTTGGTCTTTGGTTGGGTCGAATGTTTGGTTGAGGTTGGGTTAAATGTTTGGTTGCTAGTCTGGTTGAGGCTAAGTTGAAAGAGTGATTGATATGTGGTCGAGACTGTGTTGAAAAATTGGTCAAAGTTTGGATGAAGGTTGAATTCCCCCAGCGGCTAGGGAGAATGTTTGACGGATTGGTTAAGGTCGGTTGAGGTTTAGTGGTCAGATGGACTATGTTGATGTCGAATAAGGGGGTTAAAGGTGACAAAGGAACCAGAACCTGGCATGGAGATCCCAATTTAGGTGATGAGGTTGGAGAGGTATGAGTTGGTGTTGATGATTTGTGGGAGGGAAGGTCTAGAGGATCCTTGATGAGAAGGGAATCCTTTCTCCGTTGGTGATGAATGACAGCTTTAAGAGCGCAACAACGCTCAGTGTCATGTCTCGGAGTATGATGATAGTGACAGTATTTAGAGTTGTCGAACCAAGAGGGTCTTGATCTGAGAGTTGATGAGAGGGGCGGTGTTGAAGGCTTGATAACGTGGTCAAGAAGAGAGGTGTCATTCCCCAGACATTGGCAAATGGCGACCTTGAGGGCACAACAATGTTCCGTGTCGTGTCCAGGTGTGCGATGATACGCACAAATATGAGTGTCGTCGAACCAAGGTGGTTTAGGTCTGAGAGAATGATATGGTTTGAGAGGCGGAAGGTTGAGGCGAGATGACTGTAATAAGTGCCGTAACAACAAGGTATAAGAACCTGCTAACGGATCTGGATATTTTATTGCAGTGAGGGTTGATGACGTTGGTTTGAGAGGTGTAAGAGACATTGGTCGATGATTTGAGGGAGATATATGTTTGACAGGTTGATAGAGTAATGGAGGTGACGTGCCTCTGTGAAGGATGGGAGTAGGCAGTACTCTTATTAAAGTGGACGGATGTGGGCCTAAGATTGAAGGTAATGACGAAGGTGGGGGAGGAGTCCTCCGATGTGGTCTAATGGTCTTCGTTAGTTTGGGTCGAGGGCCACTATTGTGCGAGGTGAGGTTAGATACGGGTTTGGGTTTAGATGTGGATGGAGGTGAGTGAGATGTAACAATCTCAGGCAAAGGGCAAGAGGAAATTGTGACTGGGTCTTCCTCAATCAAAATGGGCGAAGAGATAGGGTCTTCTCTTGGCGGAGAAGAAATAGGAGAGGGTGGCTCCTCAAGTGGGCAGATGGTAGGGATGATCATGCCTTCTGCTTGTGCTTGAGGAGTAGGCAAGGTATGGTCTTTGGATGAAGGTAGGGCTAATGGTGTAGGTGTGATCAAGGCGTCCTCCAATATAGGAGAAATAGATGGAGGACTAATAGGAGAAGAGGGTTCTTCATCCTGTGAAGAAGGTTGGTCAGGGACAAGAGGTAAGATAGTGTTGACGGTGTGTAGATGGTCTTGAGGGTCATTGATCATGGTTTGGATGTTGTCTTGAGTAAGCGGGTGGTTAGGAAAAGGTTATTTGAAGATGTTGAGGTTTTGGTTGGGCGGTACGTTCGGGTTATCCAAGATAGGATCGCCCTTGTCTAGCATGTCCTGGACGAGGTTTTTAAAAGTTTGACAGTAATCCGTATCATGGCCTTTGACACGGTGATAGTTACAAAAGTGATTCTCCCTGTACCATGCAGGGATAGGTGTTGAGGGGTCGAATTGATGTGGTCGGATTGAAGGGAGATTGAGGACCCCCTGCTTGATGAGTTTATCCAAGATAGAGGCATATGACTCTCCAATTGGAGTGAATTGACACTGTATGGATTGACGTTGAAAATGTTTATTGATGTAGTCTAATGTTGAAGATATTGGTCGGTTAGTTATTGTTGAAGATGGTGGTCTAAAGATGATAGTGTTTGCCGACCCCTTAGATTGAGAGTGGGCAGAAGAAGGTCTGGAAGAAGAATGGTCATGGGTTCTTGTGTTAGTGTTACACAATTTGACCTTGTCTTCTTCAATAGCGCAGAGTTCAAGCTTTCGGGCCATGGTGAAGGCCTCGTCGAAAGTGTGGAATGTTTGAACCCGCAGGGTGGATGAGATGTGACTGACACATACTCGGGAAAAGAGCTCAATGAGCTCGGGTTGAGGCAAGGAGAAAGAGAGCTGGTTAATCAAGTCTCTCCAACGGGTGACAAAATCAACTACTGATTCATCGTCAAATTGCCTAATGGAGTAAAGGTCTGTGATCGAGACTTGTTTAATGATATTGATTGAGAAATGGTCAACAAATAATTGAGCAAGTTGAATGAAGGAAAAGATAGAATGTCTGGCAAGGGAGCTATACCAGTCAAGGGCAGGGCCAGAAAGAGACAGGAAACATGCATAAAAGTAACGCATTGTCGTGGGCAAAAAGATAGCAGGCATGTCTGAATGCCCGTAGATGTTGTTATGGGTCTTCCTTACTCTGAAAGCAAGTAAATTTAGGAAGCTCCCAATGGTTGGGGTATGGTCGAATAGGGACAGAAGGATGAATGGGTGCATTATAAATCTGGTCATATGAAGAGATATTATTTGAACCGGAGATAGAAGCTTCGAGACAGGACATTTTATCCATCAGCATCTTGATGACGTCTGCTGACGGATTGGTGGACGGAGCGCCCCCAAGGTTGTAAGGCGCTTGAAAGAGGCTAGAGGAGGTATACGACGTAGTCGGTTGTACCAGTAAGGGTGCAACGTACGGATGACTAGTTGCAGGGGTAGAAGTAGAGGTTAAGGGTGGTTGCGTCATGAAGGTCGAAGGTATAAGTTGATTAGGCACCGCCAAAGGTGGTTGAATAGTGGCACTGGTATAGGGATAGGTTGGCACTCCTACATTTGTGGGCACAAGAGTGTAAGGGGTCAAGGCAATCAAGTTCTAATACGATGTAGAACTTGGTTGATTTGTAGATGATTGAGGGGGTAACGAAACCCCGATGGAGGTCGGTCTAAAAATAGACGAAGAGGCCAAACTTTTCGTATTGGCCATGGTTGAATTAACGGTTGGGGCAAAAGGCTGAGTCAAAAAAGGTTGGGTGGCGAATGGTGTGGATGTCATCGCCACGTCACCAGAAAGGTCTCGCATTGGGTTTCTTGCGAGATAGTTATGGAGGGCTGCGGTATTGAGGTCCAAGAATTTTTTGAAATCCTGGTCCCCTTCAGGGATGATGGGAAGTTGAGTCGGGGTCAGGGTCGGTCCTGTAGGAGTTCTTTCAGTCTCTGAGTGGAACTCCATGATAGGACGGGTTAGAGATGGGGTAGACAAAAGCAGTTGACGGCCAGAGTGGTCAAAAAGGGCCTTGGTTTGACTGTGTGTCAAAACCATAAAAGGCAAGAGAGAACATCCTTACACGCTCAAACAAGCAGATAAGAACTAAAAAGATGAAGACACAAGCAGATCCTAAAATTCTAGAAGTAAAATTTTTAGGATTATAGTGGCTTATGCCTTAGAATGTGTGTTTGGGGAGGTTGGCTTTGTGAGTCAGGTCCTAGAAGAAGTCTATGGAAGGTTTCGGGTTTTGTTATGGTGCTCAAGAAGTCTGTGTTAGGGTCTGGTACGTGGCCTGGTGCTAAGGAGCAAGCTCCCCTCACTTCACGATTCTAGTGGTTAGCTGGTTTCGCTTAGCCAAAATATACCTCGCCTAGAGATTATACTCCGCCAGAGAACGGAGTGGGCTTCCCCCTTGGTGATGAAATCCAAGTAGGGTCACCAGGACGGGTAAGGTATCCGCTGGGGGATGAAATCCCATTCGGGCCTTGTCTCAGGTAAGTTAAAATGTTTATTTTGTGCAGGTGGTTTGGTCATGTAACATGAAGTGATCTAGATTAATTCAATATGCAGTTTAATTACTATGTGTGGTCTAAAAGATGCAGGCAAACAGAAATGAATGCAAAGTGTTTTAATGTCCAAGTCGAAATGTTTGTTCGTATGAAGATGAATGGAGAAAGAGTTGAAGAATATGAGTTTAGCTAGTCTAGAAGTGCAAGAAAGAAATGTTCGTTTTAGTTCTGCTTATGATGTCATTTAAGAAGAGACGAAAGGAGGCGAAAAGGAAGAAATCTAATGCGCCTAAATGAATGAAAGAAAGAGAGAAAGAACCCAAGGAGGACCTAGGGTCCCACCGGGCGTGCCAGAATGTTTCTATGCAAAATTGCTTTCTACATTCAAAGAAGAAATAAGAAACTAAAATAAAAGGTTAAGGCTAGAAGTACCTGATAAAGTTGAGCGCACCGAAATCAGACGTTGGAAGATTCTCCTCTTTGGCTGTGGAGGAATGACACCTGCGAAAAAGAGACTAAAACATGGAAAGATGTTAGTCAAAGATATGGTGGGTTGTCAGGCAAACGCCCGATCCTGAAAGTACGAAGACTCCCTAAAAGGATATCAACCCACTGATAAAAAGCGTAATGTTGGACGAAAGTAGATAATAAAAGATGAAATGACAGAAATAAATGACAGAAAATAAATTGCATACCTAATATGCAGCACTGTTCTGCACAGTCACCGACGTCGGTCTCTATGGTGTCAGCGTCAGTCTGGGAAGGTGCCAACATCGGTTAAAGTGCCGTCATCGGTCGGGGTAGTGACTGGCGTCAGTAGGGGCAGGTTCTGGAAAAGTCTGAATAGGTTCGGGACAGGGTTTGGGAGAGTCGGGACAGGGTCTGGGCAAGGTCTGAGAGAGTCGGGACAAGGGCAGGGATGTAAACGAGGGATGCTGGGTCTGAACAGAGTCGGGACAGGGTCTGGGTAAGGTCGGGTCGGGTCTGAACAGAGTTGGGATAATAGAACTGATAAATAATAACTAAGGAAGAAATAAAATAAACAGAATAAATACTTACCTGCCAAAAGACGCGATGAAAGCCATAGTTGCGGTGTCGGATTGAATGCAGATTGGTTGATGCCGAGAGTGGGTTGATGCCGAGAGTGTTGATGTCGAAGTTCGCAGGTTGATGATTGCTCGGGGTTTGATTGATCAGCATTTCGAATAGCGTTCAGGATAGCGTTTTGGGGTCTGGTCTCGAATGGTTGGCGGAGGTTGATGAAGGCGGGGGACGGTTCCAGAAACGGTTCATCAACCGTTTCGGGAAACTGAATGATAACTGATAACGGATAACGGCAAGGTGATCGACGTCGGCAGGATTGCCGATGTCGGCTGATAAGTGACCGACATCGGCGACATCGGCCGGGTAAAGACCATCATCGGCAGATGCACAATGGGGATAGAGTTTAGCTTTAGCTCTGTGCTCATTGCTACATGCTGCCAGGGTCAAGGTTGGTGGAACAAGTGACTGACAAGGGTTAAATAGGCGAAGAAGAATAAGACGGGGAGTGACCAGGGGAGTCGACACGATTTCGGTGTCTACAGTATCATCGCACACTTAGACTTGACACTGAGTGTTGTTATGCTCTTAAGCTATCATTCATCAACACTTCAAAAAAGAGACCCTTCTTGCTAAGGATCCTTTTGACCACCCTTTCAACAAACCATCAACACCATCCCATGCCTCTCAAACCTCATCACCTAAATTGGGATCTCAACGCAAGACTATGGTTCCTCTATCACCTTCAACCCCTTTGTTTGAAATCAACACCATCAATGTGGCCAATAGGTCACAAACTATGAGAGATAAAGGGAAAGAGAAGGTTTCTCTCCCTCAAACATATCCATTCGTCAAGCCCTCACCACAACCAAAACCCAAGATTACTATCTTGGGCACACCTTGATCAACATATTCAAACCTAATTAATGACCCTATGGTGAAACAACCTCACCAAACCTGTGTGAAGACATCTTTGTATGACCTCATACAAAGCTCTCAACAATATCAACAAGCCTTAATCAAAACTTTATAGACAATGGAGGTCTAACTCGAAGACCCCCAACCACTAGCCTCTTTAATCAAAACATTACCAACCATTGCCTCCATCACCATCCCGAATGCTAAGATTCCAAACTCCAACCTGGAAGATCAGGATCTCACCCTCTTAAACTAAGTTGATTAGACAGAAGGTTTGCAAGATGCATCCTTGCATCACACTCCTTGTCAAAGAGAAGCTTCATCATCTTCTCTCCATCTCCTGTATCCAACTCATTGATTATCCGTAATGGGTGCCAAACCTTGTCCCTATCACAAATAAATGGGGGAATTTGACTTTATCTTGACTATCACGACCTCAACTAAACATCAACTGACCAAGCCCTGACTAAGCCTTGACCAAGCCTCGACCAAGCATCGACCAAACACTGACCAAGCACTGACCAAGCCTTGACCAAGCACTGACCAAGCCTCAACCAAACATCAACCAACCAAACCTTGACCAAACATCAACCAACCAAACATCAACCAACTTCTTAATCATCTTTAACACATGACCAATATGGAAAGAAGCGAATGAGGCAAGTTTGCTCCTAATTGGCTTGGACCTTACATCATAATGCACAAGTATGGATTAGGGACTTATAATCTGTCTTCTCTTGAAGGCTGACTAGAACTTGAGCCCCTTAATGCCTTGTATCTACGATCATTCTACTATTAGTCGCGTACTCGTTCACTTGACATTTAACTTGAGCTCATCCCTTGAGCAATCCCTATCCTTTTAATCCTCATTCTTTTTAACCCTGTTCCCTTACACAAACACTATGTAACCCTTTTATCAAGTATGAATTCTTTGTCCTAATAAAAGGGAGCCCTTAAACTTCTATAGTCTTGTCCATGACTAAAAATTCTATCAAATATAAAAATGGGATGCCTAACATATCAAAAGGTCATAAAATCTAAATGCAGACTGCTCCCTCGAAAGACAGTTGTATCATCATTGTTGTAGCTAATAGATTGCTCCCTCGAAGGATAGCTATTCAAAAGCCCTCAAAAATATATAAAGCAAAAATATAGACCACTCCCTCGAAGGTTGGCTATGCCTAAAATCTTGCTACAAATAGCACTCTCAGAAGCTTCCCACATCGATAAACTTCACAAATGACCACAAAACAAAATGACATCCCTATGTAGACTTCCCGCATTGATCAGTTTATCAAAAAAAAAGGTCATATACTTGACTTGTAGTCGTCTTAGGGTCTCCTATAAAAAGGGGCAAAGTTATCCCTACTAAAAAGGGTTACCCTATCCTAACATATCACATCACCTACTCAAGGGATTTTGAGCTCATTTTAATGTCAAAGTGATTCGATTACTTCTCTAACACAAACAATGGTCAATGACGTAATGCATGAATGGGGCTTTTTGTAATAACCCTATCTATGCTATCACTATGGTCCTTGTCAATGAAGGAGCAACGTGCCTTTCACTTTTTACACATCTTGGTCACATACAACCCAATCATTTTCCATCCACACCAAACCAACCAAACCTTTTTCGACCACTAACGTTCTCCTTGCCTATTCACACTAGTTTCTATGGAAACCAATACACATGGAAACTATCGACTACATAATTTATGTCAAGCATAAACCATTACTTGCTGAAGCATAAATCGACTCATTTCATTTTTAGCATACACCATCACCAATATGTAAAATTGCTAGGGATGAAAGACCACATAGCCAATGTTATAGAATACACCATCACACAATATGGAAAAGGCTGTAACATCATCATACCTGCATCATTTATAACCTGACCAAACCAGCCTATCAACCAGTCTGAACTACATTGGTCTGAAGCCCTTAGAATAGGGGCTATGTAGGCAGCACTTAGATGACATGACATCTTCTGGGGTTAGCTCAGCCACATCTGTTTGTTCATCTATCTGATGGACAAACCATATTACCCCTTAACCATGACTTAACCTAGTCCAAACCAATAATCAACCAACTTTGACTCCTAGTCTAAACTACATTGGTCTGAGGCCCTTAGAATAGGGGCTATGTAGGTAGCACTTAGATGACATGACATCTTTTGGGGTTAGTTTAGCCACATCCATTTGTTCATATATCTAATGGACAAACCATATTACCTCTTAACCATGACTTAACCTAGTCCAAACCAATCATCAACCAACATTGACTCCTAGTCTGAACTACATTGGTCTGAGGCCCTTAGAACAGGGGCTATGTAGGCAGTACTCAGATGACCTGCCATCTTTTGGGGTTAGCTCGGCCACATCCATTTGTTCATCTATCTGATGGACAAACCATATTACCTCTTAACCATGACTTAACCTAGTCCAAACCAATCATCAACCAACTTTGACTCCTAGCCTGAACTACATTGGCCTGAGGCCCTTCCAATAAGGGCTATGTAGGCAACACTCAGATGACATGATGTCTTATGGGGTTAGCTCGGCCACACTCATTTGTTCATCTACCTGATGGACAAACCATATCTAACCATGAATTAACCTCAACCAACCTCATCCATAACTTATCCCCACTCCTCCCTTTTTAGGAGAACTACATTGGCTTGAGGCCCTTCTAACAAGGGCTATGTAGGCAGCACTCAATTGACATGGGGTCCTCTGAGGTTAGCTCAGCCATTCCTTCATCTGTCCATCTAATAAACCAACTATCTATCTCAACCCAACTCAACCAATGACCTTGGAGATCGTGACTATCTCCTCTGACCACGACCACCTTTGAGACAACTATGCCTTGGTTGTTTTGATTGCATGTATGCTACCTCACGAATGGTTAGCAAAATTGTCTACAACCCACATTTCAACCCTCACAAGTATAAGATCATGAGAAAGTTGATCCCCACTACTTGTGACATTTTCATGTTTTTCAAGAGCACTTCTTGAACCCAGGATACTTGGAACACGATGACCATTGGAGCTACAGCTTGGATCGAATAACCCAATCAGCTATGACTAAATGTTGGGGACCGGTTATTTTAATTTTATCACTCCTCAACCTTTGACCATGACAATTTGACCTGACCATCTCGTGAAGTGGTATGCACATAATCTCAACTATTGCAGTGTTCACACTCAAGCTTCACCCTATCCATCCACTATCTATCAAATCGACACCCAATTTCAAGTTTCCTTCCCTCGACTCCTGCTTTGAGGGAGAATACCTCATCCCATAATCAAGGCAACCTACATTCATGTTTGTCTTGTAGTTCATTAGAACAACCAATAGGGCAAAAACTACCTCATCCCATACCTGGGGCAGCCTACTCCTATTTTTGTCTTGCAGTTCGTCCAGAACAACCAACAAGACAAAAAGGGGCAAATGTAGACACCAAAATCATGTCTATTCCTTGGCCAACTCCCCCTTGGTCCCCTTGGTCCACTTATAATACATTCCTAACCCACACACTTATTAATTTAAAATAAGTTATTATTTTAAATTAATAACACCTCCCTTGACACCTCATCCATGACACCTCACCCTTGGACACACCCTGCCTTGGATGCCTCCCATCACCCTATGACTAATTTATGACCTATTTCAACCCTTCCACTAACCTCTCATGCATATTAAACCCACCTTTGACCATTTTCCAATGACAATTAAATTTGACAGATGGAGGAACAGGCAGAAGGCTAAAAATAGCCTTTTTCCGATCTTTTCGCTGTCGATATTGGTTACCAGTCGGTTGACACTAGCAAAATCGCTAACATCGATTGCTTAAAACAACTAGAAGGTGAATTATCTTCCATTGGGATCCTAACATCATAGACCTAAATGCCAAATCTCTTGCTCTCAGTATTCAACCCTTATATCTCTCCCTCTCACAGACACACACCAAGCATCACAGGCTACAGGCACTCTGCAAAAATAGCTCCAGACTTTGGGTTAAAGACATTGTAGGTACATCAACTACATCAGAAAAAAATCTTCCTCAATCTTTCTTCAGTAAACTAGAGCTAAGTACTCTTCTTTTATTTAATTTCATTATTTAGAATGTATTAGTAATTAGTTCTCTAGTTACTACTTCTAAGCCACATTACCAACTAGACTCAGCTATCAACCAGACTAAACCTAACTTTCTTCCCAAAGAGGTTGAGAGGCCTTCCCCATATCCATACTTCCTTTTTGACAACCTATCCTCTACTCCTTTTCCCTCTTAAGACCTTATCTATTGCTCTACAAACCTGCACAAACTCCCACAGACATCCCAGTCCATTTTGTTGATCACAGGTAGACCAAAAACTCATCCAAGGCCATTGCCCAATCTGACATCAACCATTTCCCCTATCAACATTGGTAGACTAACCAATGTCAGCAACTTTAATCAACCAATGATGGCAGACTAATTGATATCAGTGACTATGGAAGACCAACAACAGAATATAGGTACGCATTATCTCTATTTCTTTTGCTTAGTCTTTCATTATTTATCTTTATCCAACATTATTTTATCAACTAGTGGACTGTCATCCCTCAAGGAAGTCTTTGCACTTTTGGGACTGAGATTTTTCTTGGTAGTCCACCTTACATCCATCTAACAATCTCTTTGTTTAAGTCTTTCTCTCTACAGGTGTCATCCTCCACATCCAAAGAGGAGTCCCTTCAATCATTTGGATACGGTGCACAAACTTCATCTAGGTATCATCTAACCCCTGACCATTATCTTAGTTTCTTTTATATTTTGAATTTAGAAAAATGAAAATGGTTGGAAACACTCAAATTCTCTATTTTTTACACACTAAGTGTAGTGGTCAGTTCTAGTATGTTTAAAGGTTATTAACTATGGCCATGTATTTTTCATCAAGTAACTCAAACTTTTGCAAGTGAGACACTCGATAATATTCATCATCCAAGACATGTTTCAAAGATATGCACAAATAAGGTAACTTGACCTTAATGGGAAGAATGGCCTCATTGGCATAAATAAGTGAATATAGAGTGTCTCCTATTGGAGTACAGTGATTGGTATGGTATGCTTAGAGGGCACAAAATATTTGGAGGTGCCAACTGTGGTCAGAATCATTAACAATCTTATTAAGGATGTTGACACTGGCTTTATTACATGCTTTAACTTGGTCATTACCTTATGGGTAATATTCCATGGAAAAATGTTGAGTGATTTCATACTTGGCAAAATGGTTTAACATCCTTATTTTTGAATGATCCACCATTATCATATATAATGTTGGAGGGAATACCATAGTAGTAAATGAGATGATTGAATATGAATTTGGAAATTTTCTTTCCAATCACATAAGTGAGGGGTATAGCTTCAACCCACTTAGTGAAATATTCAATGGAGGTAAGGATATTTTTGTGACCATCAGATGAGGAAGGGTTTATATTCATAATAAGATTGAGGAATCATGAAGAAAATAACCATGGTTTAATCATTGGTTTAAGAGTCTTGGATGGGGCATGAATTATATTAGCATGCCTTTGACATTTGTCACACTTTTTCACATATGAAACTATATTTACATCCATCATTGGCCAATAGTACCCAGTATGTAGGAACTTTTTGGCTAGGATGACCCTAGTTGTGTGGGATCCACATACTGCTTCATGAACTTCCCATAATGCTAATGTGGATTTTGTAGAAGGTAAATAACAAAGTAGAGTTCCATCAAAACTATGGTGATATAGGGTTGGTTCAAGTACATTATAACATGTGGTATGGTGGATAAAGGATTTGAATTGTTTTTGAGATAAGTCTAGTGGAAATATTTGGTCATGAAGATAGGTGTATAAGTCTAAATACCATATAGAGATGGGGCCAATAATATCACATATCATTACAAAGGTTGAAGGCTAATGAGCTGGCACTAATAGATTTTTAAAGAGGAATTGGTATTTTTTTTCCATATTTGTATGATGAATTAGATATCTAATGGTGGCCATGGCAATGATGTTCTATTCTAGCCCTTGGTATATGTTCAAATTGTACATTAGAAATATGTAGTTTGAGAGTGTTGACCAAGGCTTTGTATGGTACTAGTTTCTCATCCTTGGTTTTAAAATGGTATGTAACTTGATTGATGATTAACTAAGAATCACCATAAACCTTGAAATGTTGTATGTTCCATTATACTACCTATCAAAGCCCTGTAATGAGTGCTTCATATTTGGCCATATTGTTGGTACAAGGAAAATTCATCTTGAATGACTTAGGGATTAGATCACCCTATGGTGCTATAAACAAAAGGCCTACCCTTGATCCATATTCTATGAATGATCCATTAAAATATAATTTCCAATATTAATCCTCAAGAGGTGTTTCAATGATGGTCATAATGGACTCATCTAGGAATTAAAATGTTAATGGTTTTGTATCTACAAGAGGTGATTCAACAAGCTGATCTGCAAGAGGTTACCCCTTGATGGACTTCTCATTAACATATTCTATCTTAAACTCACTGAGGAACATGATTCATTTTTCCATGTGTCCTTGTAAAGATATTTTGGATAGTAGATACTTGAGTAGATATAGTTTTGAAATGTCCATGGTCTTATTGTTTAACATGTAATGTCATAGTTTCTAAGCTATGAAGACCATAGCTAAACAAAGTTGTCAACGAGCATATAATTATGATCATAAGTGACTAGTGTATGGCTTAAATAGTACACAACATGATCCTTTCCATTATCATCATGTTGAGCTATAAGTACCCCCAGAGCTTTGTCTATAACCAATAGATATAATAAGATAACTTTCCTAGCATTTGTGGTAATAAAACAGGTGGATTTGTTAGATATTCCTTCAAATGCTAAATTTTTTTGGGCATTCATCATCCTAATATAATGTGACATCATTATTAAACAAATTTGTAAAAGGATGGCTCTTTTCAACCAATTGAGATATGAAGTGTTTGATAGACACGATTTTTCCTTGTAAACTATGAAGCTACTTCAAATTGGTCGTTGGTAGCCTTTTAGTTATGGCTTTTACTTTAGCTAGATCAACTTCAATACCTTGATGAGACATAATGACACCAATAAATATGCCTGAAGTAACTCTAAAAACACACTTCTTAGGATTGATCCTAACATTATATTCATGTTGTCTCTCAAATATCCTTCATAGTGTTATTGGATGATCGGTCCTAGTTTTTGATTTACCTACTATCTCATGTATGTAGTATTTGATAATCTCATACATCATATTATGAAATATGATGGTCATGAAACTTTGGTAGATGGCCCTAGTGTTTTTGAGACCAAATGGCATAGCCTAATAATAGAACATTTCCCATAGTGTGGTGAATGCTATTTTATGTTGGTCTTCTGGCACAATCCAAAACTAGTTGTATCCTAAAAATATGTTCATCATTGAAAGCATTTCATAACCCACTATTTATTCAAATATCATGTCAATGTTTAATAGAGGAAAGTCATCCTTTAGGCATGCCTTGTTTATGTCTCTAAAATTAGTATAGATCTTGATTCCTTCTAGTTTCTTGTTGACTGTTACAACATTTGAGATTCACTCTGAGTAGTTGATAAATTGAATACATCTTGCTTCCAAGAGTTTTCAAAACTCTTTATTCACTAATAAAATAATGTGAGGATGCATCTTTAAAAAATTATTTTACAAGTTTGGGATCAAGATGTACCACAAGGTAGTGTATAACCAAGGTGGGGTCCAAACTTATCATGTCAAATTAGGCCCATGTAAATATACCAACAAATTACCTTGAAAGGGTTTTTTAGACCTCACATTACTCCTCAATGAGGGACACACCTAATTTGATCCATTTTGGGTCATCTGGAGTCTTGATGTTAACTTCTATAGTGTCCTCCACTAAAAGGGTCAAACCATCTTCTAGAATGGTTGGAAAAGATTTAAATTGGCTGAAAATGGTAGAGTCTTATGTTAGGACTATCTCTTCAATTTCTCTTAGGCATGATGAATTAGAATCCCCCAAGGGTAGGGATGACCATGTGACAAATATTTTTGGAAACTCTTAGATGATTTGATCAAAAGCATGTTGTTTTTTAAGACTAAACTTAGACCCATAGGCAAGTTCATCATTAGTGGTATTTTGAGCTACATTTGAGGAAGGTTGAACACCCCATCTAATGGTTCTTCCAATAGGTTTTCACCAGAAGACTAGACTTTATTTTTACTCTTTCCCTAGTCCAAAAGTGCCTCAAAGAGGTTCTCACTTTGGGACCTCATTATTAATCATTTATGTCCAAGGGTGTTCACCCATTATCCAAAATAGGCTACAAGATCCAAATTGATTAAGAACCCTTGTTTGTGGTCTCTCAATGGAACATTATCCCTTAGGCTTAAAAAATCACATAATGCCTCATCATTCTAAAATTCATCAACTGACATTGTTGATTTTTGTTGTTCCCTGACTACATGTTGAGGATAATATAAAGGAAGTGGATTATAGAAAATAACCACTTAAAAGGTATAAATGTTATTGGTATTAAATAAATTGGTATTGGATAGGTCATCGAAAGGGATATGATCAAACTCTGATTTGCTATCAACATCATCATCACTAGTCATTGGTATTAGAACATGAATAAGGTACATAAGGTCACCCTCAGGTAGTTTAAATCCAAGTCCATAGGTTAATTTATATCAAGTGATAGAAATAAACTCAAGAATTCCTTGTTGATTGGGCCCTAGGCCTCCTCCTTCATAGGCATGCCTCTCCATGAATTTGTTTGAAATGGGATACTTAGAATTTAGGTAACAGTTGGCTAGGTTGTCATTATACAACCAAGATTCATCATTTGCAAATGGGTCTTATTTTTGTCTAGTGGCCAATATGAAAATGATAAGTTCTAGATCATGCATCTTGGCTTTTCCATTTATTTTCCATTCCATGTAGGTTTGTTTGGCTTTAGGTCTTCCAAAGGACTTGGGGTTCTATGGAATCTTGGAAATATGGAATGTATTATGGGTCAAATATTCTCCTAAGCCTTTTTTCAAGATGGTAAATGATTAGACATTTTAGGAGGTAGCATGTGGGAAAGTGAATCAAGGGTATCTAGGTCAATGAAATTAGCCTCTAGTGAATCAACAAGTATTTATTTTCCCTTTTCCTTCTTAAGAACTAAATTCAATCCAAAATATTAGTTATATCTTTATTACTTAGCCTCCAAATGATAGCAATGTTTGTATGGCTACAAATCTTCATGGATAGTAACCTCCATACTTGAGTGGAAGAACTTGATACACTGGTTGAATGTTAAAGAGATTGAACTAATTTCATGTATCCAAGGTCTAACCAAAACCATATTACATGACAAATCAAGGTCTAGCACATGGCATAGTGTATCATGGGTCAAAGGCCCAATAATACATAAGAAGCTAATGGGGACTTGTGATTCTCATTCTTCATTATCATAGGCTTTGATGGTGATATTTTCTAGTTGGAGATCGACTATCATATACCCAATAAACTTGATGATATTTAGAGACACAATATTTAGACCCGATCCATTGTCTATGAGGACACATTTCACTTTATGTCATGTTATGACAACTTTGATGTACAATGGGTTGTTATGAAAAGGGTTAAGGGATGACATATTACTTTTGTCAAAGGCTAATTGTTGGCCTAGAGCTAAGTATCCAACAAAATATTGAAATTTATCTAGGGATATGTCATTAGGAACTTAGGATTAGTCAAGGAACTCTATTAAGATGTTCTTGTAGATGGTGGATGCAACAAATATAAAATGGAGATTTGTGTAGGCATCATCTATGATTATTACACAATATCTAATGTCTTTTCTTGGAAAATAGGAAATGTATTATTATGATCTCGAATGGTTGGTTGAGTGGGTGAAGTGGTAGATGGATGTGGGCATAGTATGGTAATCTTCAAATGTTGAATTGTGATTGCATAATCAAGATTAGATACATGACCATTGTTAATAATAAAATGATGGTGGTGGGGGTTCAGATAGGATAAGTCTTGGTTATTGATGTACTTATGCATGGTCATGAGTCAACCATGAGTTATCAGTATGGGGTCCAAAATTAGTAATCGCTACTTACTATTACACTTATTGCTACTACACCTATACACAAACCCAAGTCAAGGAAGGATCATCGACATGGGTTGGTTAGTTGGAATTGATTATCAATAGTCTTGTTTGATTGGTATTTGGTTTTGAATTGATGGAGATGGTGGAAACTTGGCATCTTATAATATGGCCTAAAACTTTGTTTTAGTCATGTGCAATTGCATGGTAGGTCTATTGGTTATTGGTATCATTTTGGCCTTGGTTCTACCCATTTGGTTAAATTTGTTGTTTTTGCTATTAGTTTTGTTGGTTCTATCTTCTCTATTGATATTATTGTTATTATTGTGTTGGCTTATATTACTACTTCTATTGGTTGTTATGTTTTGGAAAGGGGTTTTGATAAATACCTAGGTTCTGATTTAATTTGTAAGCTCTATTATCCAATGTTATCTCTACATTTTCCAACATATTCTCAATCAAATGTCCATTAACCTGATGATACTCATAGAATTCATTTTAGAAGTAGCAATCTAGATAATGGATGCCCTCAAGATATTGCTTTAGAATAGGCTAGTTAATTAGATTAGTGGTGGAAAGCTTGCAAAAAACTAGATTCAATGGGTTCTCTAAGGTCACTAAAGATACGATGAATAGTAATATTTTTCCTTGGAGGAGGGGTTTACAAAGGCAAAGGTTTTTGTGTTTATAGTGTTGGTCTAGGTTATTTCACTTGTTATATTTGATGAAGAGGTTGTTGGTGAGGAGTAATTTACATATGCAGTGTAGGTTGACAAGACAATGTTTGCACCATTTGGACATGTTATGACTAGGTTAATCCATTTACAACAAAATTCTTGTTGTAATTGAACTAATTGGGTTTATCATAATCATTAGCTTGTGTTAGTTGTGATGCTTGCACTTGGATTTGGTTCTATTTTTAGCCATTATTTTAGTTTCTGATTTGATGAGGTAAGTTTAATGATCTCTTTATTAATAAGGGATCTTTTGATCAACAACCATTTGTTAATAATTTACTTAAAATTATGTGTACATTATAGCTCTAGATGTTAATATATCTCATTGTGTAAATTTTTGATAAACACATCAAATAGTTGTTTGTTGGGTAGTCTGTGGGTGAATCAGATTCTAAGGGCTCTCCATCACTATAGATAACTTGCAAAGTTTTCAGTAGCTTTCTATTTGGCTTACGTCAAATTTACCAATGAAGTCTCATGCTCAAGATTGTAAGAGGAGTGCTACATGAACTTGTCTGAAAGATCATCAAACTAAAAAACTAAGATCTTTGGTATGTTTGGGAACCACTCCAATGCTTGTCCTACTAGACTCCTTAGAAATAATAGTAGAAGGTATATGTCACTAGAGGCCATTCGTTGACAAGCAACAAAGAATTACATCAAGTGGGCCTTGGGGTCACCTTTCTTATTGCATTTATTGAATTTTTGTGGTTCATGCCTTAGAGGAAATGGTATTTACAAATACTCCATGTTAAAAGGGTAAGAACACACATCATCAAACTTAAACTCCTTGGTTTGCTTTCTATCTTGGATGGTAGCAATTAAATCTTTCATTTGTTGTAGTTTTTGTGTGAGGAAACTATTAAGAATATTGGCCTAAGGTGGGGGTTGGGTGGTAAAAAGTGGGTTACTTTGACCTAGGTGTAGTGGAGGTATTTGTTGGGGAATATTGTTTTAGATAGGTAATTGAACAAGAATATGCATACATGGATTAGGATGTGACTATTATAATTACATGCATTATGATGTGATATTATGGTTAGGATTGGGTATGTAGGCCTAGTTTTGGGAAAATTATGGTTGAGATAGAAGAATTGGTTGGGAGTGAAGTACTATTCCTATTGAGGTTGATTAGGGACTTACTATCAATTGGTCATATGTGGTTGATTAAGGGGAAGTTGTAAACCAAGACCTTGCCATTGAATTTATGGCACATTTGGCACAAAAGGTAATTATAGCCTAATCAGTACTTATGGAACATTAAAAATTATTAGTGGCATAAATTCTTGCTAGGATATAAATTCATGTTAAAGGTTTTGCATTTGTCACTGACCAATACTCATATGTTTTTAATTAGACATCATTTGTGATTATAATGGTATGTTGGTCTGCAACTAAAGAGGTATGTTTGTCATTATCTAGTGAGTTGGAACATTGGTTGCCCCCTATTGAGGTGGTAGAATGTTTTGCCTATGTTACATGGGTATGATAGATTTTACCTATGGTTATGGAACATCATTCATCACCTGTAATGGTGGAGTAACATTATTCACATTTTGCTGAGGTATAACACTAGTTGTTAGTTGAATACTTAATCTTTAAGGTTGAATGCTTGATGAGGCAGCTGGTTGAGGATTAAAGGTAGTAGTCATTTGAGGTTGGGAGTTAGAAGATATTACCCCCTATATTTGTGAACAACTCATGGTGTTAATTAAAGGTACATTTTGTTGTGGACTAATTATTTTTGCATTTACACAACCTTGGTCTAAATTGGATGACACTTTTGTATTGTCCACTATGTTTGGCTAACTACTCTACATAGAATTAGAAGAGACTTATTCAATGGTGGGGGAATTGAACATGTATCCAATTGAAGTGCTTTAAATGAATGGGTCTATACCCTAATTTTCTTGTCCTATCAATTTGATTAAGACTCCTATTGATGAAGCTAGCTCAATAAGAGGATCATTTGACATGGTCATGTTGTTGAAGTTATGCACTGAGTTTAAATATTTTTGGTATGTTATCTACATATTGTTGAAGTCATACACTAAGTTTAATTTGATGTTTTGATTGTAAGGCATGTTATACGTAACTCTTACTAGACTTAGAAAATTTTCATGGGTAAAGTATACTAGAAACTTAGCCCCTACCTCTGTGCCTCTAACTAAGACTTCATCCTTGTTCACAAGAAACTAAGGATAAAAAAATAAGGTTCATATACTGATGGAATTATAACATAGTATGGATGGTTTTGGACTTATTATGCAACTAAAGGTATGCTAGCTAGGTATTGTGCCATTTATTCTTGGTCCTACTCCAAGTATAGAGGTATGTTGACCAAATAATGGGCCAAAAGTTCTTGGCTTTGTTCCCCTGATTGAGTGTTATAAAGTGGATAAGGATCTATCTCAAAAATGACATCATCTACATAGGGGTCTTGAACAAAGTCTTCTTGTGCAACCACACTAATATACCCTAGATTGTACATGATGACACTACGAGTATAGTGATACAAAATTAAATCAGTGGTGAATGTTTCATGATAAAAGGGATAGAGTTATGCAAACTCTAAAAAAATATCCAAAGGACAAATGGTTCAAACTTTATTTAACTTGGTCTAGGGGATAGTGTTGTATCTCCAAAATGGTTTACTCTAGGACTTGGTAAAAAATAAACTAATGTCAAATGTCTAACATTAAATGTCTCACATAAAAAGTTCAAGTGGATGAACTAGAATCAAAATGCCAAACTCTAAGGAAAAAGAGTTCTAAATAGGTCTAATCTAGGAAAAGTAAAGGTTGTTAGGTCTTTTAGCCAAATGTGACATCAAAATCTAGGCTGAAAAAAGGCATGTCATTTAATCTAACAAATCTAAAACACATTGACATAGATTAAGAAATTTAATTTAGACATGAATTTGACCAAATTATCACAATAAATGAAATAAAAAGAATTAGGAGATAGGCTATTTATCGTAAATAAAGGCACAAATAATAGTTTTCAAATTTGGGTAAAGAATTAACCTAAGTTATGTGACCCAAAAGAGAAAGAGTTTAAGTCCAAATTGCACAAGGCATAAACATAAATCAATCAATGTTTGGATTAAAACTTGTCAAGGTTAATTAAAAACTCAACTTAATAAAACTAGGCTTCTTGATCAGATAAGCTAGATAAAGATGAATGGAATAATGGTACTAGAAAAAGATCCAACAAGGCACATATGGTTTAGTTCAAAAAATGGAAACTTGGACACAAGACATGATAAGTCTATGAAATAATTTGAATAGTTTAATGGTGTTATCACTCTCTAAAGGTATGATCAATGGCTTGTTTCAAGACTCCAAGGCACAAAACTTGAAATTATTTGGGTAGCATAATGTTACCCATTTCAATTAAATAACACACACAATGTTTTAAACAAAATGTTTAAGGAAAATGTAAGGTGTCAAATGGATGGCATAATGCTCCCTCAAATAATGGAGTGATGTGAACACAAAAATTATTTTGACATGGCATAAACAAAAAAATGGTTTTTATACTAAGAGACCAAATAATTTAAAAGAAAAGACAAATACAACCAAGTATAACGTTGTAAACCATAAATTGACAAGGTTGCTTCGTATTGATGAAATACATATATATATACATGTTGTTGGGAGGATTTTAGGTATTAATCCAAAAATAAAAATGCATGAAGTAGTAGGGTTTTTTATACCCCCCCCTCTCTCATGAACTTTTACAGAGACATGGACCTTCAGGCTACTCGCCCTTCATAAACAATATGTCCACAAAAGGTGGGGTTTGTCTAGAACTTAAATTTTTGACCATCTATATGGTCCCAAGTGTGATTAACATTAGAGGTACCTCATGTTAATTTAGTTCATACTGATTAACTTACTATGCAAGGGTCTATATCTTTGTATAATGATTCCATCCATTTATTGCTTAGTAGAATCCTTTGGTTAACTAGACCCGACTCAAGTTTTTATTATAAAAGGAGAGGTTAGCCATTTAACCCATAGTTCTTAGATTATATGTGACATAATTTATATACCCCACCATGGAATAGGGTTGAAACAATGTCAGGAGATGAAATCTTCCCTAAAAACTTATAAATAAGCTATAAACTCCCCTTCAGAAGCCAAGTTGTATAAAATAAAACTAAGTGAAAAGAATTTAGAGGTTTATTTTAGATCACCCAAAACATATAGGTCTTGGGGAGAACCTTGAAGGCATTATTTTCATGCCTTGGACAAAGGCACAAATTGTAAGGAAACAAGGTGTTTTTTGTCACCCAAGTTCCCTAAATGGGATGGGGGAGAGCATACACACACTCTTCATTTTTCATAAAACATGTAAGTGTAAAACACACACTTTCATAAATTTTCAATCTAATTAAGTGTTAATTTTATGCACCAAATGAAGTATTGTTGAAGTTTTTTGCCCCTTGGCTTAAATTTTCAAAACTTGTAAGAATTTTCACAAAATTGCCTAACACAAAACACCTAGGTTCATTTTAAGCACTAAAGAAAAATGTTTAGGACTTAACTAAATTCATTTTAAACACCAAAAATGAAATGTTGAAGAGTTAGTATTTTCAATTTTATGTCCTATTCTTGCCTTGGCCCTAAAAAAATTAGAGGGTTTATTTTTGCTTTGAAGCACAATTATGGATGAGCAAACAAGATTAGGAAATATATCTCTTGGGCATCTCTATATTTTTTACATAGAGAATCCATAGATATGTATAAATCAACATCAATTGATAGGAATCAATGTTGACTCATTCCTTTCAACAAAAACCAAGAAAATAGAATACATTTTCTCATATAAAAATGGTTATCAAGATGAGTGTTAAGCTAAGAAATAATACCAAATTCTACAGTAAAATGGTCATCAAAATGATATCTAGGCCCTTAAAAAGAACACATACTCTATAAATCTCAAGATAAGTTTGAAAAATGCATTTTTACCATGCCCTATTTATGTATAAAGGGATTGGTATCTATTGGAGGGGATCTACATTGATTTATGAAAGGATCAACATTGATTCACTAGTAGAATTGAGTGTAATTAAAAAATATAATATAGAAAATCAAAGTAAAAACTCTAATTTTTAAGATATTCAAGCATTCATTTGAAAATTTATGATTTAAAATTTGGTCTCTTTGGTATGTGGGATGCTTTGGGTCCCATTGGGAGTACCATTTATAATAATAAGAATTTGATAATAGAAAGGAGGTTAGATCATGTGTTAGTTTAAGCAAACAAAACTCAAAATGAACACACTAACATACTAACATATCTAATCCTAAATCACAGGGGGAGATTAATGAACAAAACCAAATGAAAATCAAAACTAAAATGCAAAATAAAAATAATCTCTTACCTTCCTTGAATGCTCCAAATTATTCATTGTGTGGCTTTCTCAGTTTGTGCTCAAAGAGTCTTTGATAATGGAGTTTTCTTTGCTCCTTCTCTCTTTGGCACCATTGTGGCCTGATATGGATTATGATTGCTTGATGTGGTTTGTCTCAATATTTTTACATTATAACATTATGGATATAAATCATGCTACAAAACTTGCATTATAACTCCACAATTCCCAAGCTCCCTTTTCAATAGGCAATGGCATGTATTTATAGGCTTAGGAACTAACACAAACCCAAGGTGAGTCAAGGTGTAGTTTAAATATGAAATGGGTTCAATCCTAACCTAAATTAGTCAATATAACCCTAGTAGAGTTAAAATGAGTCAATTACTCATGATTTTTAATGAATAGGCATATGGGTCTGCAAAAAATAGATATTTTGAGATATTTTCCAAAGGCTTGACAAATTTTAAAGGTAATCATGAAAAGCTAGGATATTTCATATTTTTGAATTTAATTTTTGAGTAATTCATTAATTACACATGGATAATTCAAATAGGCATTTAATTTGGTTTATCTTGTTAATTAATTATGATTATACATTTATTTCTTTCAAAATTTGATATTTGTTCATGTGCCCCACTTAATAGGTCCATAGGCCAAATTGACTATTGTGATGCCACATGATGGTTAGGGATGAGTCTATGAGAGTTTATGATTTCATACTATAGTATAACCAAATTAGGGATGTATCAATGTGATTCTAATATTTTAAGAATGATGTATAAGTAAATTTTTGAAGTTCAGTGATTCTTAGGCTTGATTTGCAATGGTTGGTAGGAATCAATCTGAAGTCCAATCGAAGGCCATTAGTGACAAATTTTAGGTGTATTCACAAAATCATTGAACCTAACTAATCTAACATTACCCAACCTATGTATGATGCATAACATGGTATACCATTCTAAGATTATTTGTTCGTAGTTCATCCTAACATCAAACATCTTCGAAAATGAAATGGATAACCTTGATAGTACATGTGCCTAATAACAACCCTAAGGTAGAGGAAACCCTAGTATAAATATAGTCTTGTAAAATTATTATTTCCCATTTGATATTAAAAATGATCTTGAAGACAACTTATATCAGGTTCATGCATTCAAATAATTCCAAATGGGAAACAACTATCAACTAAGGAGTAAATTTTATAACCCGTTAACTACTTTTACTCATCTAAACAACACTCAAATTCTACTTGATGAGAAGTCCATGAACAATAAATTTCTACCTAAGAGACCTATAACATATTATTATCTAAATAATAATGTTACACTAACACAAACTAACAAATTGGTGGAACAAAACACATATTGATATAACATTATATAACAATGTTTGATTTACTCTAAAATTTTAACTAGAAAGAATTGTTAATAAAATAATTATTTGCCTATAAAGGGAAAGGAATTAATAGAATAACTAAAACTCAAACTGAAATTTAAAAATAAAATATTGAAACCCCACCTTTCATCCTAAAAATCCAATTTTTTGGTAAAAACTTACAAAGTATTCAGTAGATTTAGGTGCTTCTAGTAACATGATGTCATATATAATTTTACAAAAGTTGGGTATAACTCCTATGAAGTTAAACATGAAGGTTATTCAATTGGAAAAATTAGAGATAAAATTGGTTGGTGAAATTAATCACATTCATATGTAGTTAGATTCTTATCAAAGAGTGTAACAATTTATTGATATTTAGGTTGTGGATATACTTGATACATGTGGTATGATCCTAAGTAGATATTGGCTAAGAACATTTAATAGATAGATGGAAATTGATTTATCTCATATGTGGCTTCCATGACATGGCATAAAAAATTAGATCTAAATTTAAATAGAGCCAAAATGACTCATATGATCATTTAATATAACAAGATGTATGAGATATTGTACAAAGAATCCAAACTAGGGGTTTACATACTTTTAAAGGAAGGAGAATCTCATGAGAACATCTTCATTAATATACTAACCATAAAATAAAAGTCATAATTTTGAAGATTTATATCAAATTAATGAGGATAATATCTTATTCACACTTGAGATACCTTCATTTTATGGTGGTGTCATAGCATGTGAGAATGTGAAATAGGGTAATCCAAATGAGAATAAAGAACTGGAAAGCTTTTTAGATGAGAAAATAATTATTTTTGGAAACCCTATACCTAATTTTTTTATTGAGGACCTACCCATAAGGTCCTTATTATTTTTAAACCAAAGTACATTCCTACTTGGTAGAGGTAAAAAAAGTAAAGAGACCAATATTATAACCACACCTACCTTTTAGAATCCATTGTACACATTTATAAACCACTTATGGATTCTAAAATTTGATGGCTCTAAGTCCAAAAGTGAGTATGGTGTTAGTGTTCAGCACATTAACCCATGAGTAAAATCATACTTGGTTACCTTTCATATATAATTTTATTACACAAATAATGTGGTTGAATATGAGGTGTTAGTTCATGGTCTCTAGTTTGCTCTCAAGAAGAAAGTCAATAATCTCAAGGTGCTTGGTGACTCATAACTAGTAATCAAATAAGTTATAAGTTAGTATGCTTATACTAAAAAGAATTTATCTAGATATCATAGTTGAGTGTTGAAATTAATAAAATATTTTGATGAATTAAATATTCATATATTACCTCATAGAATAATCTATACAACAAATGCTTTAGTAATAAATACGGGTACTTTGGAACCAATTTCTAACTCCAAGCTGAAAAGATTCTCAATAGAGTTAGTCTCTACTCACTCTATTCTAGATAATATCTGGAACTTATAGGTATCTGATTATGATCAACATATCATTAAATTCAACACAAACACAAATTTGTTTGATGCTTAGATTATTGATGAAAATGTGTAGACACCAAAATCGTGTCTACTCCTTGGTTGTCCTCCCCTCTTAGTCCCCTTGGTCCACTTAACCATGCCTAACCTATGTCTTATTAATTTAAAATAATTATCTTATTTTAAATTAATAATTCTTTCTCTCTCCTTGCCACCTCACCACCCTTGGATGCCCTCCACTACCCCATGCCAAGTCTTAAATGACTTAAGACCTCCATTTCATCCCTTCCACTATTCTCCCATGCCTATTTAACCACCTTCAACCATTTCTTACCCTGACCCGCTAACCTTGGTTGATGGGAAAATAGACAAAAGGCTATTTTTAGCCTTTTTGCCTACCTTCTAGCCACTGACGTCAGTCAACTATCAACTGACGTCGACGGTATTGCCAGCATCAGTTGACTTCAAAACTACATTTTGCCTCTAGAATGCAGATCTGATCTTCAATCTTTCAATCCACCATCCTTCAATCTCTTTCCAATCTATGAATCTCCTGAACAATCTATCAATATTTCAATCTGACCTCTCTCTCTCCCTCTCTTCCAAACACACAGTGAGCATCACAAGTATAGGTACTCTACATCAGTCCCTCCACATTGTAGGAAGTCTTCTACACCAACAGCATCAGCAACAAGTCTCCTACACTTCTCCTTTAGTAGGCAAAAGGTAAGTATTCTTCTTTTATGTCATTTCAGTAGCTTAGAATGTCTTTGTAATCAATTTTATATTTATTGCTTCTAAGCCACATCACCAACCAGACCCTACTATCAACCAGACCAGACCCAAATCCTTATCCTCCTTTCTCACCCCAATCCTTTGTCTGGACTCTCTTTCAGACCATACTTTCTACCCTATAAACCCTGTATAGACCTCCAAACAGACTCTCAGACACCTCAAGCCATCTTACTGACCACAAATAGACCATAAACTCATTTAGACCCTATCTCAGACCATTGCCCCGACCGACGCCGGCCACCAAGCCCATTGCCCCTACCGACATCGGCAAACTAACCGACGTCGGTGACCTTGACATACTGACGTTGGCAGACTAACCGATGCCAGTGACTGTGGAAGACTGACATCAACATTCAGGTATGTATTACCTTTGTTTCTTTTGTTTAGTCTTTCACCTTTTCCTTTTCTATCAACATTCTGCTATCAACTAGTGGACTGTCATCCCTCAAGGAAGTCTTTACACTTCTGAGATCAAGCTTTTGCTTGGCAGCCCACCATCTATTTATCTAACGCCTTCTTTGTTTGAGTCTCTTTGTTCTACAGGTGTCATCCTCCATAGCCAAAGAGGAGTCCCTACAACATCTAGATAACAGTGTGCAGACCTCATTCGGGTATCATCTAACCCTAAGACCATTACCTTTAGTTTCTTATTCCTTTTGAATGTAGAAAAGTGAAAACTCGATAGAAACATTCTGGCATGCCCGATGGGACCCTAGGAGTTTTCCTTGGGTTCATACTTTTTCTTCCAAAAGTAAACTTTTCATATAGGTGCATTAGGTCTCTCCTTGCATCTTTTTCTTCTATCTCTTCCAAAAGACACCATTAGCAAGGTTAAAAAGAACCCTTATTTCTTTCTTGCATCTTAGACTAGTCAATTCATACTATTCAACCTTTTCTCAACTTGTCTACATCCGAACACACATTTCTATTTGGGCTTAAAAATTTATTGCATCTCATTTCTATCTGAATGCATATTTAGTCCACACATCTAGAAATTAAAATTGCATCATGAATAAATCATAGTCCACTTATGCTACACATCCAAACCACTATCACAAATCAAACATCTTAACTTACCTGAGACAAGGTCCAACTAGGATTTCATCACCTAGCAGATACCTTACCCATCGTGGCAATCCCACTTGGACTTCACTACCAAGGTGAAAGCCCACTCTGTTCTCTGGCAGAGGATAATCTCTAGGGGAAGTATATACTAGCTAAGTGAGACCAGCTTATCACTAGGCTCGTGAAGTGAGGGGAGCTTGCTCCTTAGCACCAAGCCATGTACAGAACCTAACACAAACTCTTGAGCACCAAAACTAACCTAAAACCAACCATAGATTGCTTCTTTTAGGACCCGTTCTAACAGCCAACTTCCCAAACACACTCTAAGGCATAAGCCAACAAGATTCTAAAAGTTTATTCTTAGGATTTAACATTTAGGGTTTGCTTGTCTTCATCTTCTTTTCTGTCCCTATCTGGTTGTTTGAGCTAGTGAGGACATATTATCTTGCCTTGAATGGTCTTGACACGTAGTCAAACTAGGACTCTTATTGACCATGCGAGGCAACAACCCCTTCTACCTTCGCCTCCTATATCTAGTCCTCTAGTGGAGTATCATTCAGAGACTGAACGAACTCCTACCCGACCAACCCCGACCCAACCATCCATCGTCCCCAAAGGGGACCAAAACTTTGAAAGGTTCTTTGACCTCAATGTCAAGGCCCTTCAACATTATCTTGTGCAAAGCCAAATGCGAGACTCCTTAGGCAACCCAACTTATGGGATGCCAACCTCTTTAACTGAAGTGGTGACAATATCAAAAGCATCTACTATTCAACCTATGACCACTCTAGCCTTTGCCTCGACCATCAACCCGACCATGACTTATCTTCAAAGTGTGGCTTTTCCTTCTATCTTTAAGCCCACCTCCATTGGGGTTTCAGTCCCCCATCAACCACAGACTATTCAACCAACTTCTACACCCTTCCAAAACCTAGTTGTCTCCATCCCACCCACTCTTGCATCCATCAACACACGAGTAACTACCTACCCTTCAACAAGTGTTGCCACCCCTCAACCACCTGTGGCAGCCTCTATTCAATTTGTGCCCTCCAACTCCATGGCATAGGTACCCTTGGCTTCCACATTCACCCTGATGAGTAGTTACCCATATGTTGTGCCTATACAAGCGTAACTGATTACGTCATATGCCCCTTCTAGCACCTTCCAAGCACCTTACAACCTAGGGGGTGCCCCATCTACAAATTTGTTAGCAGATCTCATCAAGATGTTGATGGACAAAATGTCTAGTCTTGAGGCTTCTATTTCTGGTTCAAGCAATGTCCTTTCATATGACTAAATTTATAACAAACCCATCCATCCCTCCATCCCAATCTGACCGTATCCTAATCAGTGAGAGCTTCCTAAGTTTACTTGCTTCCAGAGTAAGGAAGACCCACAATAACATCTACGAGCATTCAGAAATGCTTGTTATTTTATAGCCCATGATGATGCGTTACTGCTATGCACATTCCCCATGTCACTTTCTAGCCCTACCCTTGATTGGTACAGCTCTCTTACTAGTCACTCCCTCTTTTCATTCACTCAACTTGCCCAATTATTCCTTGTCCACTTTTCGATCAATATCACCAAAAAAGTCTCAATCATAGACCTCTACTCTATCAGGCAATTTGATGACAAATCAATAGCCAATTTTGTCACCCGATGGAGAGGCTTAATCAACCAGCTCTCCTTCTCATTACCTCAACCTGAGCTCATCAAGATTTTTTCTTGAGCATGTGCCAAGCACATCTCATCCACCTTGTGGGTTCAAACATTCCACACTTTCGATGAAGCTTTCACCATGGCCTGAAAGCTTGAATTCTATGCTATTGAAGAAGACAAGGTCAAATTGCGTAATACCAACACAAGAGCCAATGACCCTTCTTCTTTCAGACCTTCTTCCTCCCACTCCAAGTCTAAAGGAGTGGCCAAAACTATGGTCGTTAGATCACCATCTTCAATAACAACTGACCAACCTCAACCTTCAACATCTCAAAGCATCACAAAACAATTCCAACAATGCTACATACAGTGTCAATACACTCCAATTGGAGAGTCATATGCTTTCGTGTTGGAAAAACTCATCAAACAGGGGGTCCTCAATCTCCCTCCAATTTGACCACCTCAATTCCACTCCTCAAAAGCCCTCCCTACATGGTATAGGGAGAATGAATTCTGCCACTATCACTGTGTCCAAGGCCATGACATAAACAACTACCAAACTTTCAAGAACATTATCCAAAACATGATAGACAAGGGGGATCTTGTTTTGGATAACCTGAATGTGCCACCCAATCAAAACATTGACATCTTCAGACAACCTTTTTCAAACCATCCTCCTAATCAAAACAACATCCAGACCATGACTGATGACCCCCAAGAGCATAATATATGCACGGTCAATACGGTCTCACCTCTTATGACTAACCAACCTCTCTCACAAGTAGAAGAGCCCTCTTCTCCTATTAGTCCTCCATCAACCTCTCTTATATTGGAGGATGCTTTGACCATACCAATGCCATTAGCCCCACCTTCATCCTTACTCCTACCAATGGAGGACCCCACCCTTCCTACTCCTCAACCACAAGTAGAAGGCATGATCATCCCTGCCCTCTACCCTCTTGAGGAGCCACATTCTCCTATTCCTTCTCCACCGAGAGAAGAACTTATCTCTTCACCCACTTTGATTGAGGAAGACCTAGTCACGATTTTCTCTTGCCTTTTGCCTGAGATCGCTACATCTCACACACCTCCATCCACATCTGAACCCAAAGAGACTAAATCTCTCGACATTCGGCCTATATCAAACCTCACTCACCCACAAGTGAGGGTAGACTCTAACTCTTCCTCACACAATAGTGGCCCTCAAACTAAACCAAAGAAAGCCACTAAACTACACTAGAGAATTCCTCCCCCACCTTCATCATTACCTTCAATTTTGGGCCTTCATCCATCTACCTTAATAGGGGTGCTTCCTACTCCCATACCTCACAGAGGCAAATTGCCTCCATTACTCTCTTAACCAATCAAAAGCATGCCTCCTTCCAGACATCCAACACCCCTCACCACAAAAGTGCCATCTACACATCTGGCTATACCATCAAACAAAAAGATGGTACGACCAACACCTCCTATAACTCCAAAACAAAAGTCATCAACCCCTACTGCAACAAAATGTCCAGACCCATTAACATGTTCTTATGCCTTACTATTATGACAATTGTTGTAGTCTTCTCACATCTATCTCCTACCTCTTAAACCATACCAATCTCTTAGACCAAAACCACCCTGGTTCGACGACACTCAAATTTGTGCATATCATCGCACACCTGGGCATGATACCGAGCATTGTTGTGCCCTCAAGGTTGTCATTCACCAATATTTGGAGAAAGACACCCTTCTTCTTGACCATATTATCAATAGACCTTCAACACCATCCCATGCCTCCCAAACCTCCTCACCTTCACACTCATCAACTCTCAGATCAAGACCATCTTGGTTCGACAACACTAAATTTTGTCACTATCACCACACATCTAGACATGACACTAAGCGTTATTGTGCTCTTAAAGCTGTCATATATCAACACCTAAAAAGGGACACCCCTTTCATCAATGACCCTCTTGACCTTTTCAAAAAACCATCGACACCGTCCCATGCCTCCCAAACATCATCACCTAAATCGGGACCCCAATGCAAGACTATGGTCCCTCCACCACCTTTAACCCCCTTATTCAAAATCAACACAGTCAATCTAACCACCAACCCACAGACCCAAAAGGATAAAAGGAAAAGACATGTTTCTATCCCTTAGATATATCCATCTACCAAGCCTTCACCACAACCAAAACCCAATATTATTATCTTGGGTGCATCTCGACCAGCATCTTTGAAGCCAATTCGTAACTCCATGGTGAAACAACTTCACCCAACCTCTGTGAAGACATCTTTGTATGACCTCATTCAAAGCTCTCCACAACATCGATAAACCTTAATCAAGGCCTTATAGATAGTGGAGGTCCAACCTGATGACCCCTAACCTCTGGCCACTTTAATCAAATCATTACCAACCATTGCCTCTGTCATCATCTGTGATTTTGAGATTCTTGCTCCAACCTAGTAGATCAGGATCTCACCCTCACACTAAATCTATCAAACATTCTCCCTAGCAACTAGGGGAATTCGACCTTATATTGACTATCATGGCATTGACCAAACCTTAACCAAAGATTTAACCAACCATTGACCAAACAATGACCAAACATCAACCAAACATTGACCAAATATCAACTGACCTCGACCAAACATCGACCAAGCATCAACCAAACCTCGACCAAATATCAACCAAACCTCAACCAAACATTTAACCAACCTCGAATAAACATCAACCAAACCTTGACCAAATATTCAACCAACCATCGACCAAACATCAACCAAGCATCAATCGATCAAGCAATGACCAAACATCATCCAACCAAATAATCTGACAACATATCAACCAACTTCATATCCAACATCAATCAACATGTGACTAATTTGGAAAGAAGTAAATGAGGCAAGTTTTCTCCTAATTGGCTTAGACCTTACATCATAATGCACAAGCATGGACCAGGGACTTATCAGAACCTGAGCCCTTTCATGCCTTGCATCTGCAACCATTCTACTGTTAGTCGAGTACTCATTCACTTGAAATTTAACTTGAGATTGTCCCTTGAGTAATCCCCATACTCTTAATCCTCATTCCTTTCAATCCTATTCCCCTAAACAAATCATATGTAACCCTTTTATCCAGGGTGGATGCTCTGTCCTAATAAAAGGGAGCCCTTGAACTTCTATAGTCTTGTCCATGACTCAAAATTCTATCAAAAATAAATTTAGATGTCAACATATCAAAGGTCATAAAACTCTAAATGTAGACTGCTCCCTCGAAGGATAGCTACATAATTGTTGTATTTACTAGACTGCTCCCTTGAAGGACAATAGGCCAAGACCTATCAAAATATATAAAGCAAAAATATAGACCACTCCCTCGAAGGATGGCTATGACTAAATCTTGCTACAAATAACACTCTCGCAGAAGCTTCCCACATCAATCGGCTTTACAAATGACCACACAGCAAAAATGACATCCCCATGTAGACTTCCCGCATCGATCAGCTTCACAAATGACCACACAACAAAATGACATCCCCATGTAGACTTCTTGCATCGATCAATCTACAAAAAAAAAAGTCATGGACTTGACTTGTAGTCGTCTCAGGGTCTCCTATAAAAAGGGGCAAAGTTATCCCTACTCAAAAGGGTTACCCTATCCTCACATATCATATCACCTACTCAAGGGACTTCGAGCTCATTTTAATGTTAAAGTGATTTGATTACTTCTCTAACACAACCAATGGTCAATGACGTAATGCATAAACATGGCTTTTGGTTCCAAAAACCTCATCTATGCAATCATTATGGTCATTGACAATGAAAGAGCAACACACCTTTCACTTCTTACATCTTGGTCACAAACAATCCAACCAAATCATTTGCCAACCAAACCAAATCAAACCAAACATTTTCAAACTTGTCACATGCCATAGTCCATTTCACATAGTTTCTATGGAAACCAATACACATGGAAACTATCGACCACATAATTTATGTTAATCATAAGCCATTACTTGTTGAAGCATAAATAATCTCAATTCATTTTTAGCATACACCATTACCAATATGGAAAATTACTAGGGATGAAAGACCCCTCAGCCAATGTTATAGAATACACCATCACATAATATGGAAAAGGTTGTAACATCATCTTATCCTCATCATTTCAACACATGACCAAACCAACCTGTCGACCAATTCAAACTACATTGGTCTGAGGCCCTAAGATCGGGGCTATGTAGGCAACACTCAGTTGACATGATGTCTTCTAAGGTTATCTCGACCACCCTTGTTTGTTCATCTACCTGATGGATAAACCATTCTATCTTTTAATCATGACCTCAACCCAACCAAAACAATCATCAACCAACTTGTCAACCAGCCTGAACTACATTGGTCTGAGGCCCTAAGACCAGGGCTATGTAGGCAGCACTCAGTTGACACGACATCCTCTGAGGTTAGCTCGACCACCCTCATTTGTTCATCTACCTGATGGATAAACCTTATCCTCCTTTGACAGTGACTTGACCTCGACCAAAATAATCCATAACTTTGACCCCCTTCCTCCCTTTTAGGGAGAACTACATTGGCCTGAGGCCCTTCACACAAGGGCTATGTAGGTAGCACTTAGACGACACAATGTCTTTTGGGGTTAGCTCAGCCACATCCATTTGTTTGTCTACCTCATGAATAAACCATTCTACCTTTTGACCATGACTTAACCGAGTCCAAAATAATCATCAACCAACTTGTCAACCAATCTAAACTACATTAGCCTAAGGCCCTTCACACAAGGGCTATGTAGGCAACACTCAGATGACACGATGTCTTCTAGGGTTAGCTCGGCCACATCCATTTGTTCATCTACCTAATGAACAAACCATTTTACCTTTTGACCATGAATTTACCTAGTCCAAAACAATCATCAACCAACTTGTCAACCAGTCTGAACTACATTGGTTTGAGGCCCTAAGATCGGGGCTATGTAGGCAACATTCAGATAACATGACATCTTCTAGGGTTAGCTCAGCCACATCTATTTGTTCATCCATCTGATGGACAAACCATCTTACCTTTAACCTGGACTCAACCTGACCAAACCAATCATCAACCATTTTGACTCTTGATCTGAACTACATTAGTCTGAGGCCCTAAAATTGGGGCTATGTAGGCAACACTTAGATGACATGACATCTTTTAGGGTTAGCTCAGCCACCTTTGTTTGTTCATCTATCTAATGGACAAACCATCTTACCTTTAACCTCAACTTAACCTAGTCTAAAACAATCATCAACCAACTTGTCAACCAGCCTAAACTACATTGGCCTGAGGCCCTTCACACAAGGGCTATGTAGGTAGCACTCAATTGACATGATGTCTTTTGAGGTTAGCTCGGCCACATTCCTTCATCTGTCCATTTATTCAACCAATTATCTATCTCAGCTTGACTCAACCAATGACCTTGGAGATCGTGCCTATCTCTTCAGACCATGACCACTTCCAAGACAACTTTGCCTTAGTTGTTTTGATTGCATGTATGCTACCTCACGAATGGTTAGTAAAATTGTCTGCATCACATTTCAACCCTCATAAGTATAGGATCGCGAGCATGTTGATCCACACTACTTGTGACTTTTTCATGTTTTCTAGGATCACTTCCTGAGCCCAGGATACTTGGAACATGATGACCATTGGTGCTACAGCTTAGATTGAATAACCCAATTAGTTATGACTAAATGCTGGGGCCTGGTTACTTCAATTTTAGCACTCCTTAATCCTTGACCTATGACAATTTGACCTGACCATCTTGTGAAGTGGTATGTGTGTAATCACAACTATTGCAGCATTCACACTCACACTTTCATCCATCTCCATCCACTCTCTGTCAAATCGGCACCCAACATTAGGTTCCCTTCCCTCAACTCCCACTTTGAGGGGAAATACCTCATCCCACATCTGGTGCAATCAACCTCTTGCTTTTGTCTTAAAGTTCACTTGAACAACCAATAGGACAAAATCAACCTTATCCCACACTTGGGGCAACCAACTCCTATTTTTGTTTTGCAGTTTGTCAAGAACAACCAACAAGATAAAAAGGGGCAAATGTAGACACCAAAATCATGTCTACTCCTTGGTTGTCCTCCCCTCTTAGTCCCCTTGGTCCACTTAACCATGCCTAACCTATGTCTTATTAATTTAAAATAATTATCTTATTTTAAATTAATAATTCTTTCTCTCTCTTTACCACCTCACCACCCTTGGATGCCCTCCACTACCCCATGCCAAGTATTAAACAACTTAAGACCCCCATTTCATCCCTTCCACTATTCTCCCATGCCTATCTAACCACCTTCGACTATTTCTTACCCTAACCCGCTGACCTCGACTGATGGGAAAACAGACAAAAGGCTATTTTTAGCCTTTTTGCCTGCCTTCCAGCCCTTGATGTCAGTCAACTATCGACATATGTCAGCAGTATTTTTGGCATCAGTTACCTTTAAAACTACATTTTGCCTCCAAAATGCGGATCCAATCTTCAATCTTTCAATCTGCCATCCTTCAATCTCTTTCCAATCTGCAAATCTCCTAGACAATCCACCAATCTTTCAATCTAACCTCTCTCTCTCTCCCTCTCTTCCAGACACACAGCGAGCATCACAGGTATAGGTACTCTGCATCAGTCCCTCCACATTGTAGGAAGTCTTCTACACTAGTAGCATCAACAACAGGGCTCTTACACTTCTCCTTCAGCAGGCAAAAGGTAAGTATTCTTCTTTTATGTCATTTTAGTAGCTTAGAATGTCTCTGTAATCAGTTTTTTATTTATTGCTTCTAAGCCACATCACCAACCAGACCCAACTATCAACCAGACCAGACCCAAATCCTTATCCTCCCTTCTCACCCCAATCCTTTGTCTGGACCCTCTTTTAGACCATACTTTCTACCCTGTAAACCCTACACAGACCTCCAAATAGACTCTCAAACACCTCAAGCCATCTTTCTGACCACAAATAGACCATAAACTCATCCAGACCCTATCTCAAACCATTTCCCTAATCAATGCTAGCCACCAAGCCCATTAACCCTATCGACATCGACAGACTAACCGACGTTGTTGACCTTGACATACCAATGTCGACAGACTAACTGACATCAGCGACTGTGGAAGATCGACAACAACATTCAGGTACATATTACCTTTGTTTCTTTTATTCAGTCTTTCACCTTTTCCTTTTCTCTCAACATTTTTTTATCAACTAGTGGACTGTCATCCCTCAAGGAAGTCTTTGTACTTCTGGGATCAAGCTTTTGCTTGGCAGCCCACCATCTATTTATCTAATGCCTTCTTTGTTTGAGTCTCTTTCTTCTATAGGTGTCATCCTCCACAGCCAAAGAGGATTCCCTACAACATTTAGATAATGGTGCGTAGACCTCATCTGGGTATCATCTAACCCTAAGACCATTTCCTTTAGTTTCTTATTCCTTTTGAATGTAGAAAAGTGAAAACTTGACAGAAACAAGATGACCCAAAATAATTTAAACTAGATGAGGAAGGGGTGATCAAATTGAAAACCAATAGTATACCAAAAGGAATGGTCTCACTTGAAAGACTATTTGACATGGATTATTAAGGTGAAAAGGAGAAAACAACCCATAATAAAGGTATGTTATGCCAACACTGTAATCTAGGCAATGTCAATAAGTCCAAAAATGTGCTTCTAGGCACAAATTATACAGAGAGGAAAAAATAAGGATTAATTCAATCCCTAAATAATTCAAGGATTTTATAACATGGATTTATGAAGAATTAAAATTATCCAATACATCCACTTTCATGCATATTATCCCCCTCATGCTGGGAGTCAAACTAGTTCATTAGAGGCAAAGACTAGTGAATCCATTGTTAGAGTCTTTGATATTCAAAGAGGTGTAGAAATTACTTTTAGCAAGGATCATCTTTCATGTTAGGCACTCTACATGGGTGGACAATATGGTGCTAGTTCAAAATAATAATGGAGAGTATGACTTTGTGTCAAATTTCTCAACTTGAAAAAATCTTCACATAAAAATAACTACTCACTACATTCACTAGATGAAGTCTTATAGATAGTGAATGACTCTAAAATGATTACATTCCTAGATGAGTAATCATACTACAATCAGGTAATGGTAAACTATGAAGATAGAATCAAGATAATGTTTACACCCAAGTGGGGTACATTTGCATACAAAAGGATGCCTTTTGGCCTAATCAATATGGGTTCCACATTTTAATGTTCCATGGATATCAAATTTAAGGATTTCATTAGCAAATGCATAGTCATATACATGGGTGACTTAATTATCTTTTCCAAGAATAGAGAATACCACATGAAGGACTTAAGTGTTGGACATATTGTCATTGATGTCAAATGTATAGTCTTATTGGTGATAAAGGCCCCATTACATTTAATATTGTTTGTAATAAATATATCTTGGCTAATGTGAGTTAATATTTATTTAATATTAACAAATATATTTTTGGTTGCATATGAGACAAAAGAAGGGCCCATGGAGAAGTCAAAGAGCCATGAGATAAAGACAAAAGAAGGATGGGATGCATTTTCCCATGAAGAGTCATCTTGGGGAATTCCAAGAGTCACAAAGTGAAGACAAAAGAGGAAGGGCACAATTTCTCATGAAAGGACACTTTAAGGAATACGAAAAATCACCAAGATGAGGACAAAAGATGGAAGGACGTTTTTGGTCATGAAGGGTCACCACATGAATTTTCAAAGGAAAGAATATGAAGGGTCATACAAGTTTGGTGCCATTTTTCATGAGGATTGAAGGTTCACAAAGGGGGAAGGCCAAAGGTCATTTGGAAAGCTATACATAAAGGCTTGAGAAGCCATTTGTAATATGGAAGAGATAGGTTGATTTGATATTGTCATATCTAGCTTAGAAGAGCAATTGTGAGAGATGAATATGATTTGTATTCGTTATATCTAGCTTAGAAGAGCAAAGGTGAGAGAAAGGAAAGAGATGTTGTATTAAACTATCATTTTTTGAGATAACAACATTGAGAGATAGGTGTGTGGTATACACAAAGGGGTTGGTGCTCCTATGGGTTGGTGCTCCTGTGGGTCGGTGCTCACGAATTATTGCTAGGTTGGTGCTTGGCAAAGGGGTTGGTGGTCTTGTGCATTGGTGCTCATGAATTGTTGCTGAGTTTGTGCTTGACAAAGGGGTTTGTGGTCCTATGGGTTAGTGCTCATGAATAGTTGATAGGTTGGTGCTTGACAAAGGGGTTTGGCACTCTTGTGGGTTGGTGCTCACGAATAGTTGCTAGGTTGGTACTCACCAAATGGGTTGGTACTCCTACAAGCTTGGCTTGTGAATATTATTTGGGTTGGTTCTCATTCATATACTTGAGATTGTTCTCTATGGTTTTTCCCACACTGGGTTTCCACGTTATATCTAGTGTCTCTCCCTATCTTGTGTGGTGCTTATTGTTTGAGTTTTATTACATATTTTGAATGTTTTATTAAGTGGAATTTGGTTAAAGGAAAGTTTTATAAAATATATGATATACTGATTCACCCCCCCTCTCAGTATATCTCATGATTAACATTAAGAGTAGTATTGCAATGGTGTATAGATCATGTAATCTCCCTTAACCTAAACAAGTGCATGTTTGGAGTGATAAAGGGTATGTTTTTATGCCACATCATTTTATAATGATGTATTTCAATAGACCCATAAATGGTACAGGTAATCTTGAAAAATCTCATTTCCTATTAGTAAAAAAGAGTCGAAGTCATTTTTTTGTAAGATTAAACTCATAATGAAGTTCATCTCAAGCTTTGAAGAGATATTCCAACCACTAAAATACATGTTAAAAAAGGATGTAAATTTGAATGGATGATTGAATCACAAGAATATTTTTCTCAAATTAAGATGTTGATTATAAATATTCTAGTGATAATTAATCACTATACATAACCCTTCTACATATTTTTTCACTTATGAACACTCAAGTGTTGTCCTAATGTAAAAGAAAGAAAACAAAGATGAGAGAGATGTCTCATTCATGAGCTATCCACTTTGAAATTTTTAATTGAGGTATTTAATGATATACAAACAAGATTTTTCCTTAATCAAAGTAGTCAAAAAGTTCAAGAATTACATTCTCTACAGCAAGGTATTTGTAGTTGTGTTAGACCCAACCATGAAATCTATGCTAATGCATAATGAATTAGGTGAGTGAAGGTGAAAGTGAATGACCATTATCTAAGATTTTTACTTAAAAATAAAACTAATTAATATTTTATGAGGTTAAGTACTGTGTAAATCAATGGCTAAAGTAGACCCATAGATCATTTACTACTAGTACATAGTGTAAGATATCACAAATTATGACTAATACCAGGTTATGGTCTACTATTTTATCAATAATGAGTGCCAAATCATCGAAAGTCCATACAAAAAGAGCTTTATGTATTGAAAAAATAAATTCATGATTACATCAAGCATATTATATAAAAGGAATCATGAAGGAATATATTGAGATACCTAAACAAAGAGGAAGTAAGTAGAGTACTCAATGATTTCTATGGGAACTATGGAGCTAGTCACAACTTAGGGAGTACTATATACTATTAGATACTCAAGTTATGGTATTAGTATCTAATTTTTTTTAATATTTTCATGCTCACATCTAGATATATCATACCTACTAAGTTGTTGTGGATAGAGAACACACCCTTACCATACCATTGCATCTAATTATTGAGGTTTGTCCATTATCAAGATGGGGATAAAACTTTGTTGGTCCTATTAATGATAAACACTATAAAATACACAAATTCATACTTGTGATAGCTAATTACTATACCCATTAGACAAAATCTCAAGCATTCAAAAATTACACAATTGATGTGGTAATGACCTTCCTTGAAGAGCATATCATCACTAAGTTTTGAATGCCTACTACTCTAGTATGTGATAATGACCCTAACTTATCTCTTAAATTTAATTAATGGGCATATGATGACTAGGTAATTCTCAAATTATTATCTAATTATTACCCAAAAGGTAATGGGGTTATTGAATCAAGAAATAGAAATTTGTTAGATGTCATTAAAAAAAATTAGAAAAGAGCCCTATGGATTGGCACAAAGTTTTAAAGTTTGAATTATGGGCTGATAGGACTATAATTAAATCCTTTTTGGGTACTTCCCCATATCATCTAGTATATGACCTTGATACTATTGTTACTTTAATCTTAAGAATCCTAACCTTGTAGTTCATGAGAGACTACTTGGAAACTAATGAAAGAATTGAGGCTTGAATCCTGAACCTAATACAACTAGAATAAAGATGTGATGCAACCATATTAAATTTTAGGAAACACCAAGGATTCATCAATGATGGAATCAAAATGACTGATAGGGGAGGTGTGAATATGTATTCAAAAAAATTATTTAACAATCTTACTTAAGTAATCATAGATCATTTAAATAAGTATGTGCACATTAGTAATCATAAGAATCAATCCACAAGAGCATGAAACACATGAACATAGTTTATATATGTGGGAAACCCTCAAGGGGAATAAAATACACTAATGTTACAAATGGACTATAGTCTTATAATATAAACACAAATTTTAGTGAAGCACCCACTTCACATAGAATACCAACCCTAACTAGATAAAAACAAACTTAGTTAGGCTTTAGAAAACATAACATTTAAAGGAGGAAAAAACCACATATTTGAATTAACACTCACTCAAATACCTAATTTAGTTAATAACCAACTCCACATGGAACACCAACTCCAACTAGCCAAGCACCAACTTGATTAAGCTTTAGTAATCACCCACTTGCAAGGAGGTATCAATCCCCTAGATGACTCAACACTAAGTTAGACACATCAAACGTTTTATCACCTTCATAAGAACTTTTTTCTCATAAAATATATGGTGATATTCTTCCTCATCTCTTTGCACACTTCTATCCCTCTCAAATCGTCCTCTAGCCTTCTTCACTCATCTAGCCCTCTTATTGACTTGATTAGGTCATATGATCTTGATATTCATATGCATAACCTCTATAAAATATTCATATATGATATTATACACTCATATTATGGTCTATAATACCTTATTATTCTTACCAAATGTTATATTATTTATTTACACTCTTCACTTCTCTTCATCACATAAAATGGCCTAATAAGCCTTGCATATATACTAGTCTCTTGTTCATACACCACTTGGTTAGAAACACACATAAAAAATCTTAGTATATCCATATAATAGGTCTTATCACACTAACGCACTTAAATAATAATTTTATCACACATTGGTTGGTCATAGCTCAATTAGCCTTTACTCCTCTTATAGGCCTTATGGAGACCTATAAGGCGTTCTTGGTCACACATTACACTTCAACTTCCTTGGAACCATATAAAATTTATCACATGGTAGGAAAATAAAATAATAATCAAATATACCTTATAAAAACTCACTTTAAGCCCAAAACACCTTTTCAGTTCAACCACCACTTGAACTCCTCAAAACATTAATCACCTCAAGCTTGTGCATACATAAAAAATATGTCTTAAAAAACTAAAGAATAAACACACTTTTAAGAAAAAAACATTGGAAAAAATCACATATTAAAAATCGTCATGAACTTAGGGTAATAAAAAAATTATTTATATGCTTTAACTCAAGGTATACAAGGCTAAACTCTTCTCTACAAGATGCTTACTTTGAACTACCAACTGGCTTCAAAACATAGTCAAAGAAACATGAAATTATCACATCTGATGGAACATAATAAAGGAATTATAATTCATAAAAATAATATTATAAAATATTTATAAAAAACTCAAAAAATAAGATCATAAGGATTAATGGAAACTATTGATCTGGTAGACCAATTTGTTGATTTTCTCTATCACTGTTCTTACTCAGCCAGGTAAGCCATTTTGGTTTCAATGTTTCAATCTATTACAATGATTATAAATAATTATATATAGGATGGATAGGTAATATATTTACAAAAAAAAATCACCATATTCATTATACACATCACTTTAGAAGATAAGGCTTCAAACTCATCATTATACCTTGTTCACTCAGAACTGCCATGTCTCTTCAAACATAGTCATGGTGATAATGACCTTCAACAATCGTATAGTCAATTTTAGAGACTCATAAATCATTTGGATTATCTAATGATAATCATTCCATTATAAAATATAAATATGTCATGGTCATAGGGAAATATTGGTCTTGAAGACCAATCTCATATCTTTACACCTTCACTGTCTCATCTGCACTAGACAAGTTAACTAATGAACAACATTTTCATCATATAAACTAACCTAAAAAAATTATATCCAATATGAACATGAATTATAGGTCTTGAAAAAAATCTTCATGCACTTTTATTTATACCTAATCCATGATAACACATCCCTAATCAACTTCTCACTTTTGCCTAGTTTTCTCACTGTTTGGATGATTAGGCTATTAGTGATAGGTCAACTTGTATGACTAGTATATAAATTACTAGATCTATAAACTAATAATAAACCACCATAGACATAACATTAAATTCTAAAGATTCAACCTTCATCTATTTGGAAACTTTTAATCTATTAACTTTGACTAATACAACAAATCTCTGAGAAATAAGGTCTTTTCTATAGGGTCCACTCACTGTCCTGACAAACCAATCACACTTAGAGGTGCCTTAGAGAGTTTAATTCAACCTCAAATCACTTTTATAGACAAACCAATCTATTTTTATCACTTTATATCAAGTTATTTCACATTAGGTCACTATTATGGTTCTTTAAGAGTTTAAACCATCTTATAGTCGTAATGATCATTCATAAAACATAGCTCCTTATTCTAGAAGCCAATGATTAGAAATTTAATCCATGAGACTTCCAAATATACCATGAATAACTTAGGTTTTAATTAAAAATTTACACATTCCAAGTGCTAATGAGCACTTGAAAGTTTTTCTCAAGTTGAGAACCCTTCATTTTATGCACATGAGAGACCTTAAAGCACTTTTTCTTGATTTAACTTTCAATGTTTGACCTAAAAATTTAGGGACGTGCTTAAAAAAAATTGACTCACCTTTATCAATGCTCACATACTCACACTTGCATTGGAAACTAATCTTGATACCCCATCTAGTCACCATCTCTCTCTTTGCTCTTTAGGCTTTGACCTATAAGTCATATTGGGCATTGAATCTAACCTTTAAACCTATTTTAATGTTCTTTCCACCTCACTTACATAATAAAACAACATCTCAAATTATTAAAAAATGTAAAACATCCTTTATTTTCCTTCAAAATATCTCATGAAACCTCATTAGGTCAGGTAGGGTCTAGAACTAGTTTAGTTATAGTTTTGGGCTTAAGGTCTTACCCCTATAGGCTTACTTTACATTCTCCTGAGTAATCCATCACCTCATATACCAATAAATTAACCTAATACAACCTCTTATTTTTATATTCAACATAACATATTTTTATCTTGATGGATTATCTTTAGATCTACCTAGGTGGATCTTCAGAGCTTTAATAGAATGTCTTCATAGTTTGACTAAAGATATTCATACCTCACAATATTATATGCTAAGTCTTCATATTAGACATACAATTTCATAACCCACACACCATGCATATTGAAATCAATGACATCAACCTTGACATCAAATGATATCAACCTTGACATTAATGACAACACTTCTCAACAAACTCCTCCTTTGTCAATGATGGAAAAACATTATTCAAACTGATCACTCTCATCTCCCCTAGTCTGGTCAAACACCCTTCTTATACTTTCTCTCCTTTCGACATTAATGACAAAGGTTTTCCATAACTATCATCTTAAAACATAACTTCTTTCAACACAGGCTATGAAGCATCAAAGGAAAATGTTCCCCCTTACTTCATGCATACTTAACTCAAATAAACCTAGATAACAAGACCACACATCTTGTCCTTGACATGAATGATATGGCTCTAACTCACTAGGCTATCTCATTTGCTATTATCTAAAAAAGATATTATTCAAATGGTTTTAGGTATACAAGGCTACTTACCTTCATTTTTGCACTTTGATTCCATAAATATGAATTATGTCCAACTTGTCTTCACAATTCTGTATACCTTCTCTATACTACAAACCTACTCTTGAAGCTCATGAATTATCTGATTAGCTGCTAATGAGCTAATTATATATCTCAAATACATTATATGATTGAATTTATGATAACCACTCATGACAACCATTCAAAAAACTTATCCCTAATCTATCATTATCCATTCACACACTATGAAAATAGTCTCTTCTAATCTTCTTTGATCTCTATAAGCCATATCTAATCCACCTATATCATGACAACCCTTCTTGTACCTAATCACTACTAGATGTACTCTACCAATTATATCTATTCACCTTATGTAAGATTCATATTAATAATATGCCCCTTGATATTAATTTTTTATTACTAATCAAATAGATAATACAATGCTCAACAAACTTACCTTGAATATATCACTCATATCACTACTTTCATACTTATACCATGCCATGACAAGACTCAAGCCTCCAATGCACTTGAACACCTTTAAAATCTTGACATTTGAATTCTATTTTTATACCACTTATGATAATTTTTATCAATGAAACACTTTTATGTGCATTGACATAACTTGATACCCACTAAAATGACCTTTCTCTCACCTAGACATCAGCCTTAAAACAACTACTTGACAAATAAAGATCATATATATCTACACAAACATGATACAACATAGATCAAGCAAAAATATATCCAGATACCAAAAATTTACCTCTTAATATGCCAAAATATCATACTTCCTTCTCAAACTTAAAAATCTTCAACATGTCTACATACCTTCTTGACATACACCACCTATTAAAGTTCAACAAGAATCTAGCATGCTTCCACTTATAGATGAGTGTTTACATTCATCTTAATGGAATCACCCCTTCTATATGGCATTAGAACAAGATAAATTTAGGATATTTCCATATCTCCATGATCTCAAAATATTTAATGTCCTTTAATACCCTTTTAGGCTTGATTGGAATTATAGGCTTGATCTCTTCATCATCCATTTGATCATCAATATAGGCTAATAGTAGGCATTCCTGACTTGATTTCACATCTAAAACATGCTTTATCATATTAAATATTCCACTTGATTTTGTATACTGATCATGACTAATCTTCATTATCTTTGGTTTCCATACATTTCATTTACCTTCTTTCTTGCACTCTAGCAGATTCAAACTTCCTATTTGACTTGATAACCTTCTAACTCTATTAGGACATAATATTATGATGTGTCCTACCTTATGACAACTTTAGTAGACCATATTATACATACCTCTTTACTGATGTGAATTGTGATGCCTTCCATAGTCCTATGAGTACTCCTTCATGGAGGGTCTTCTACACTCTTTTTCTCTATGACCAAACTATCTGCATACAAGATAGTAAACATTGAAAGAACTAGCATACCTTATACCATTAGATTATTTGATATTTCTTTTCATGTTGACATTTTTATATTCATCAGTCTTATCCTTGAATAGAGGTGCCTTATTTTGGTCTTATTTGAAACTAAGACCTATCTTGTCACTTGCAAAATTTTGACTACTCAATATATCATATAGAGCCTCATTGCTCTTTTAAAACTTTATAAAACTCTTCATCTTGATAGATGTGTGATCTAACTCAACTTTTAGGGATTCTATTTTAGTTTCATACCTAATTCATTATTCCTCTTTAGCCTTTAGGTTTGCATTGAACATATCTATTTATGCCTCAACTTGATTAATGATATCATCATATTCCTTAGAGGTGTTACTCAATCTCCCCTCAAACAAGCTAATCTAATCCTTAGAGTCCTTAACTAGTTATCTTAGTTTGTGATTCTTTCTTCTCTAAAAGTTTAAATCCTCTAAAAAAATTACCAATTCTCTCTCAAGATTCACATTTTCTTCTTCTTCATCTGATTCTATATCAATGATAATGTCTTTACCATTTAAACAAACCACATTATTTGATTCTATGGCTATCAATAAGTTTTTACTATTTTTAATTTTAGGTTCATTACTACCACCATCACTATCAGATTCACTTGAGTCATTTACATCAGAAGAGTTATCTTATTTAGTATAGAAGCTTCTCTTATTTTTTAATGTTCCTTTCCTACCTTCATAAATATTGAAATATATATATTTTTTATGAAGCTTATAGGTGTTATTGTCATATCCATAATTTTCATCATGTTCTTCATCATGCTCACATTTATCCTTATTAAGACACTTAGATGTAAAATGACCAAATCTTGCCATAGTTGAAACAATTGAAGGGTAGCTTACCTTTATACATACCAGATCTAAACCTCAAATTCCTTGCAAACATGGCTATCAATTGATCATCATCAATATCTGAGCATTCCTCATCCTTGACCTTCTTGGATTTTGAATTCTTCTCAACTTTTAAAATTTGTTCCCTCTTTGGAGGTCTTCTTTCATTAGTTCTCATCTTATAGGTAGTAAAAATGCCATGAAGCCAATCCATCTGTAGCTTGGCCAAATCTTACATCTCTTCTATTACAAACCCCTTAGAGTCAAACTTAGGAGTTAATAATCTCAACACATTTTTAAAAATAGTATATTATTTAACTTATTCTCCCAATCTTATGATGATATTGACAACTTCATCAACCCTTAATAGGTAATATGCAATGGCTTCATCATTAGGCTTTCAAACTATCTTTGGTGGGTATGCAACTTGGCCATATTCACCTTGGCATCTCCTTCATATATAGTCTTCAAATTATCCCATATCTCTTTAGATGATTAACAATGCATTACCTTCACATGATCCACATTTGATAGGCCACAAATAATGGCATTCATTGCCTTGGAGTTATTTTCACTAGATTTCTTACTTACTACATCAGTTGGTGGAATAGGAGGAATACTACATCCATCCACTACTAACTTCTAGATATCATGACCTTGAGACATAAAATATATATTCATCCTAACATTTGAAAAGGCATAATTAGATCCATTGAATAGTGTATCCTTATTGGTAGATAAACCACCTTGAGCTTGCTGACTAGTTATCCTTGCTTTTAGGAACTCCTTTAGGTTTTAGATCTATTTCAAAAGACAAAGATCTGATACCAATTATTGGAAGAAAAATGATTGAGAGGGGAGTGAATTAGTCTTAAAAAAAAATCTTTAACAATCTTACTTAATCAATCATAGATCATTTAAATAAGCATGTACACCTTGTTATAACACAACTATCTACTGAAAGGGGGGGTTGAATTAGTAGATTGATTAAAATTAGTCCATTAATCCTTTTAATGCAAATTAAAAATTATATTCATATCACACACACACACACACACACACACACACACACACACACACACACACACACACACACACACACACACACACACACACACACACACACACACAAATAGATAAAATGCTCAATGTACATGGAAAACTCAATATGAGAAAAACCATGGTAAGAATAGCCACTATAATCTCCTATTCTAATTTAGTCTCATAATCAAAAACTCACTAGTTACAATGTTTAAGGGCATTTACCCTAAGGAGACACCAATATCCTGATTTAAGAACACCTACTATAATGAAGAAACTACTCCCTAATTGAGAACCTACTCGGCTCTACTAATGGTACCTACAAATCAGATCTATTATGGAGCTACAACTCTAGATTACAATATTGATTCAAAATTGAATCTAGTTCTATGTTATAGACTTGTTTTATAACTGCTCATACTCTACTTTACATCTCTCTTCATATCTATCTCTCTCCCTCTCAATTTAACTCTTTGTCCACACCATACTTATTATATTTCCTAGATGATATATATATATATATATATATATATATATATATATATATATATATATATATATATATATATATATATATATGAATTGATCTAGGTCTTACATATTCTCTATGTTCACACTTGGTCATTAACACATCACACAAAGTTAACACATCACACTCCATTTTTGGACTCAGTTCAAATTTATTTAACAATAAGTTTCCCACTTCTTGAATTCATCCACCACTACCATAATTCTATATATTTTACTATATTTATCATATATAAGGCTTTATTTTTTATGCACGTGCCATATCACACCATTTTAATCAATCAAAATGATCTATATCATTCTCTATGTCATATAATGCATCTTTCCTGTATGTTCCATCACTTGACCATTAAGATTAACATATATTTAAATACTAACCATTGATCTTTAAGTTTCATTCCATGGTCTAATGATCCTCATTAAATTTATCCAACTTTAAAATACAACCGTTAGATCAAACTTTGATAGGTTGGCGTGCTCTATTAGATCTTTATAAGCTTCTAAACTTTAACATTTCAACTTTAAAATACATCTATTGATATTTTGATCTGAGTTCCTTCATGACATTAGATCTTCAAAATTAGCGTAGACTTTACCTTTATTTATCATTAAACATCAAAACTTGATCTCATCTCACTACTTCTTTGGAACACATACACACCATTAATTTAGCTTGATATTTAACTTGATAAACATCAAACATTTTTACCTATTTGACTCCATGTGATTCATTGATATTTGTCTCAATACCCCAATATTAAGACACTTGGTACTCTCACATGATTTCTACACATTATCATTGCTTTTGTTTGTGGCACTTGGCACCCTTTTATTCCTTCTACACATTACCATTAGTGCCCGTGCTTGTGACATATCAAACCTTCATGTTAATCATTAAATGTAAACCACACTGTAGATATACTATTTAATTTTTATGATCATTACACATGTCATCAATGCATTCGTTCTCAAGTTCTTTGAATTATTGACTTCACTATACATCATTGGATCTATATCATGTGATTAAGCATTAACCATTAATCAAGTTTGGATAAATATTAAGTCTCAAAATTGGGAAATATTAAAGTATTTAATCACTACTCCAAGTTGTTAATTATTAGGTTGAAGGGGCCAATTTACAATGATGAGGAAGGCTTAAGTTATAACTTAAGTGACCAATTCTTGCCTATATCCAGTCAACATAAAAATAGAAATGCCTATGAATACAAGGACTAAAAACCTTAGGGTTTTACTAAGAAACCTTAGTAATGGTTGAGAGTAAAGATAAATCATTTTAGAGCTCATTTTTATTCATCTAAACCTATGGACCATATATATGAGATGCACTTAAAAAACCCATAATGGATATTCTACAAATTTCTTTGTAAACATCTAGAAATAGTCTCTGTAAAAGCATGCCAACTATGTATGACAATATATTAACTTATGTAATTATAAAACATGTTCTTCTCTCTATCAGTCTTGTTTGTGATTGATTCTATTGACATCAATGACACACATATTGATAACTATCTCCCTTTTGACATCAATGAAAATCATATTTCCAACAATCTCCCCTTTTGTCATTGATGTAAAAATAAATGGTATGATATTTTAGTACATGCTCTACTCCTCTAGCATTAACTGTACTTGTATTGGTTTTTGATGAAGGTGATTTGAAGCTATTGATACCAAAATTTCTCCCCCTTAGGCAATGGAACATTTTCTTAAACACACCTTAGAGACATGCTTTGTTCCTTATTTGATAAACATAAAGATTTTACGGAGAGCACTTGCACTTTTTCTCCCCCTTTGACATCAATGGCAAAGGGACTCTAACTTTCTCACTATTTGTCCAAATTTTTATCCCCATTCATTAGATAAAGGATTTTATCCAAGAATATGAAACCATAAACGTACTATAAATTTGAAAAAATATGCATACCTAATTTTCCTTTTCTCTCTTCTTCCAAGGATTAGCAATTTTTTTGTGCTTCTCCCCATGGACTCATGCCCTATTACTAAGATCTAGTGGTGTTATTTAGGAACAACCACTCCCAATTTCTACCTTAAATACTCAAATTGTTATTTGGACAGATGTTTGGTGAATATGTTTATAATTTGATCCTATGTTGGCACATATTCAATTGTAACATCTTGATTTGCAAACTTTTCTCTTTAAAAGTGATACTTGATTGATATGTGCTTAGTTTTGGAATGAATCACTAGATTATTTGATATGTTAATAGCACTTTAAATATCAAAAATAATAGATATAGGTGATTTTTATTCTACCTTGATATCTTTAAGTTTTTTTTCATCCATAAGAATTGAGTACAACATGCCACTACTACAACATACTCTACTTCTACTATAGAAAGAGTAACTGACTCTTTCTTTTTGCCTAACCATTAAATAAGTTTATTTCCAAGTGAAAATGCACCACCACTAGTGCTTCTTCTATCATCAACACTTCCTTCCAAATTAGCATCTTCATATGCTATCAAAGTGAAATATTCACCTTTGGGATACCATAAGCCATAGTCAATTATAATCTTGATATATCTAAAGATTCTTTTCACTACATTGACATGTGATTCTTTGAGAGAAACTTGAAATATTGCAACCATGTACACTGCTTGCATTATATCTGTTCTTGATTCATTTAGCTATAAACAACTACCTATAATTGATCTATACAAAGTCTAAATTGCATCTAAGGCTTCATCCATTTTGCTCAACTTACATCTAGTTATCATGGGAGTACCTACTGGATTGCTATCTTCCATTATAAACTCCTTAAGCATTTGCTTAGCATACTTGGTTTGAGATATAAATATTCCTTCATCATTTTATGTTATTTTTAGACCAAGTAAGAAATAAATTTCTCCAAACATAGAAATCTCAAACTTATTTTGCATTTGAGTAGCAAATTTTTTGCACATTCTATTTCTTTACCACCAAAAATGATATCATCTACATATACTATAACAATTAACATATGTTCACCTTCTAATTTGAAGTACAAATTTCTATCTACATAACCTTTGTTGAATCCTTGTTGTTTTAGGTACTAGTTTGATCTTGAATACCATGCTCTAAGTGCTTATTTTAGACCATATAGAGCTATCTTCAGTCTAAAAACACAATCTTCTTCTTCTAATAGATAAAAACCTTTAGGTTGTTCTATGTATACTTCCTCTTCTAGGTTCCCATTCAAGAAAGAATACTTAACATCTATTTGATAGAATTTGAATTTATTATAAAAAGAGAATTCTAGAAACATTCTTATGGATTTCAATCTAGAAACTATAGTAAATGTTTCCTCAAAATCTATGCCTTCAACTTGTGCATATCCTTTTCACACCAATATGGCATTATTCCTTATAATAGTTCCATCCTCATTGAGTTTGATTCTAAAGACCCACTTTGTACCTATTACATTCTTTTTTGAAGGTCTTGGAACTAATTCCCAAGTTTTGTTCTTCTCAATTTAGCTTAGTTCTTCTTTCATGGATTTTAACCAATTTTCATTCTTACTAGCTTAAACATAGTTGTTAGGATCAATTTTAGATATTAGAGCAAAACTTAATAACTCTTTGTTCATTGAAACTCTTCTCCTTGTCTAAACTCAATTTTTATTGCCAATGATCTACTCTATAAGATGATCCTTTTGAACAAATCTTACAAGTGGATTTTCATTTACTTCCTCAGGCTCTTTATTATCTACTTCCTCTTTAGACTCTAATTATTCTCCATAGATGTCTCTATTCGGTTTAACATATTTCAAGCCTTCTTCAACCTTAACATTGATACTCTCTAAAATATTTTTTATCCTTTTGTTTTAGCATATGTAGGCTTTGTTTTGGGTGGAATAACCAAGAAATATTCCTTCATCACATCTTGATTCAAATCTTCCAAAGTTATCTTCTTTTCTCTTGATGTAGCATTTGATACCAAACACACTAAAATAATTAATAGAGGTAGGTCTTCCATACCATATTTCCGAGGGGGTTTTATCACTATTTACCCTTAGTTGAACTCTATCCAAGATATATATTACTATTTTTACTTATTCTCTCTAGTATCTAGTAGTTAACATGGCCTCTTTTAGCCATATGCTTGACTATTTTGTTCTTTCTTTCAACAACTCCATTATAATGTGAAGTCATTAATATAGTGTAATGACTTTTTATTCCATTATCTCATAGTATTTTATGAACTCATTTGAGGTGAATTCTCCACCTCTATCAAATCTTAAGCATTTGATTTTTCATCCAACCTCATTCTCTACTATGGCCCTAAAGATCTTGAATTTTTCAAATGCCTAAGACTTGTACTTCAAAAAGGTTACCCATGTCATTCTTAAGTAATAATCTATTATCAACATGAAGTAGATTTCTCCTTTTGATCTTCTTGTCTTAGTAGGACCATGAAGATCATTATGAACTGACTGTAAAGGCTTTATAGCTACATACTCCTTTATTTGAAATTTGACCCTTGTTTACTTGCCTTTCTAACATTCCTTGAAAGTAGTGTCTATTGATTTGGTTATCTTAGGAATATGTCTAACACACTTGTTTGAGCTCACTTTTAATAGGTTATCAAAGTTGACATGACCCATTATTCTATGCCATAACCAAATCTCATCAATATTTTATATCAAGAAGCTATTACCATTCACTTCACTTAGATTATAAATATTGATTTTGTTTCTTTTCCCTTCTACAACTAATATTCTAGATCTCCTTATCTTACAGCCTTATGTATTAAATGTGACCTTGTATCGATTGTCACATATTTGGTTGAGACTTAGTAGATTGTGTTTTAATCCTTCAACATAAAGGACATCATGTATAGGGTAGTTTTCCATCTATATTTAAGGTTCCTTTACCAAAGATATTTACTATAGTATTGTCTCCCAAGCTAACAAAAAATTCTTTACATTTACTCAATTTGATTAACTTGCTCTTGTCATCAATCATGTGTTTTGAGAAACCACTATCTATTATCCATAAATTTTGTTCCTTGACATGGATTGGATTTTGGACAATCATAGATTGTGCAATGTTCTAATATTTTACTTTCCACATATCCTTAGGTTTCTTGTTTGGCTTTTTTTTGTCTTTTTCAGAGAATTGTGAATCTTTATTCACATTGGGAGGCATTCTTTTATTTTCAATTTGTATTTTTGGTCATACAAAGTTTGTTATACATTGTTTATCTATGTAACCAAAATTATTGCAATTATATAATATTACATTTGTATCTAACAAGGGTTAAAATGAATTTATGCTTAAAAAGTTTATTCTTCTCTTAGGTATAACTCTAAATTCACTAACCCTATGACCAAACTAATTATAGATATAGTAATAACCATATAAAAATAAGGAATAATTAGTCATAGCATTTCTTTGTGTAGGATGAGGAAATATTCTTTACTATGGCTTCTTCAAGTCTTTCACCCTTATGTAACGATTTACATTAGCTACCTTTGTCTTCTACATCTTCCTTGAGTTTATAGACATTGAATCATTGTTCTTTTTTTCAAGCTTCTTTTTTCCTTCATATTTTTTCATATCAACAGTGCTTGTATCTCTAGAGGCATTTATACAAGATTTTTCTTTACTTATTCCTAATTCTCCTTCTACTTTGAAGCTATCATATAAATTAGTAGATGTACTAGTTATGGGATTTTTCCCTTTTTCAAAACCATGACTAGATTTCTCTTTTGATGGATTTTGAGAGTTGATCAATTCATCAAGAATTTTTGAACCTCTTTTTAGCTTTAGACCTTTTTCTATTTTTTCTTTAGCTTTTTTGATTTCTTTTCTCAAATCCACTATTTATTCTAACTTCATGTATTCATTAAGTTTACACTGTAGTTCAAATTTGACTACATATTTTATTCTTTTAGCCCCTTCAACTTGTGTCTTTAGGATAACTACCATTTGATCATATTTTTAAAGATTTTTGGATACTTTTTCAATCTCCTTTTGTGCCTACTTTTTCTGGTTTGATTTCTCTTTTCTTAGCTTTTTGATTTCATCTAGAGCATAAATGAGTTCACCCTTTAGATCCACTTCTCCTTCCTCTTCTTCATCTAAGTTTTCAACTTATTTTTTTATTGATCCATAAAAGTTGATTATAATTTCATTAATAGGAGTTGATTTCCCTCAACCACAAAGGTACAATCATGGTCATCATTTGAACTATTACTATCATCTAATGAATCACTATCTTTTCTTGTGTAGAGGCCCTTCTTATTTTTCAAGAAGTTATTCTTCTTGGAATAGTGAGGTTTCATGTTTTTACTATCCTCTTATTGTTTATAATTATTATTTTTGTTATAAGGGAATTTAGTAACAAAATATCCTACCTTACCATAGTTAAAGCATTTAAAGGATAACTTACCTTTGTATTTTCTAGATCCTCTTCTTAATTGTTTGACAAAGTTGGATTCTTCTTCACTATTCTCCTTAGATCCATATGTAAGTACTTCTAATTTTACTAGTTTGGATGTTTTGAATGCAACTTCTCTAATGAAAGTATCTACTTCTCCTATTCTCATCTCATAGGTTTTGAAGGTTACATGTAACTCATCTACAATGAGCTCATCTAGATCTCTTTCTTTCTCTATTTTAGAGATTTTAGAATCATACCTAGATGGTAAATATCTTAGGACCTTTTTGATAATGATTGAGTCTTTAATCTCATCTATAATGCCTCTAATTACATTGACTATTTCATCTACTGTAAGGAGGTAGTCTACAATTTTATCTTCTTCATTTGATTTATGAATTTCAAACTTACCTCTATATATTTGTAGCTTGTCCTACTTTACGTTATCATCACCTTCAAATATTCTCTTCAACTTATTCCAAACATCATGTACAATTTGATAATGCATTACTTTAACAAATTCTGAGTTATAAAATCCATAAAGGATAGCATTCTTTACCTTGGCATTTCTCTCATATTCTTTCTTGGAAGCTTGATGAGTAGGAGTTGTAGTAGGAATTATATATCCATTTATAAAAATACATACATACCTAAAACCCTAATGAAGATAACTATGCTTCCATTCTAATGCTCTAAAATGTATAGTTTGATCTATCAAAGAGAGGTGCTTTATTTGAGGAAGAGCCTTCTTTACTAGCCATTTTTGTTCATTATCCAAGATCTACCTAAGTTGATTAAGCTTCTTCTAAAGAACCAAGGCTCTAATACTAATTGTTGGAACACAACTATATACTGAGAGGGGAGTGAATCATGAGATAGATTAAAATTAATCCTTTAATCCTTTTAATGAAAATTAAAAAGTATATGTAGAGATAACACACACAAAAATAGACATAAAAACACTAAGTGTATGTGGAAAACCCAATATGGGAAAAACCATAGTGGGAATAGCCATTAGAATCTACTATTCTAATCTGACCTCATAATCAAAACCTAATTGGTTATAATTTTTAAGGACATCAACCCCAAGGAGACACCAATCCCCTAATTTAAGAACACCTACTCTAAGGAATCACATATTCCCTAACTATGTACCAACTCAAATCTATTGATGGAACCTACCAATGAAATCTATGATGGAGATATAACTCTAGATTATAAAATTAATTTAAAAATGAATCTAGGTCTCACATATTCTATATGTTCATACTTGGTCATTAACACATCACACAAAGTTAACATATCATACTCTATTATTGGCCTCAGTTCATATTTATTTAACAAGATTTCCACTTATTGAATTCATGCACCACCACCATAATTATTTATCTTTTATTATATTTATCATATATAAGGCTCTAGTTTTGATGCACATGGCATAGTACACCATTGTGATCAATCACAATGATCTATATCATTCTCTCTATCGTATAATGCATCTTTCATGTATGTTCCAAAACTTGACCATTGAGATGAACATATATTTAAATAATAACCATTGATATTTAAGTTTTACACCATGATATAATGATCCTCATTCAATTGATCTAATTTTAAAATATAACCATTAGATCAAACTCTGATAGGCTCACACACTCTATTAGATCTTTATGAGCTTTCAAACTTTAAAATTTCAACTTTAAAATGAATTCATTGATATTTTAATCCAATTTCCCATGTTCCATTATATCTTAAAAATTATCTTGGACTTTACCTCTATTTATCATTAAACATTGAGCACTTGATCTCATATTGTTACTTCTTGATACTTTGGAACACATATGCACCGTTGATCTAGCTCAGTCTTTAACTCACCAAACATCAGACACTTTGACCTCTTTGACTCCATGTGTTCCATTTATATTTGTCTTACTATCCTTATATTAGGAAAGTTTGAACTTTTCCATGCCTTATGCAAATTATCAGTCCCCACACTTGTGACACTTGGCACCCTCACATGCCTTCTACACATTGTTGTCAATGTCCATGCTTTTGAGACATGACACATTTATATGGATCATTGAATATTTGACTTTGAACCACATTATAGATATATTATAATCTTCATGATCATGACACATGTCATTAATGCATTCATTCTCAAGTTTTTTGGCTTATTAACTTCACTGCACATTGTTGGATCTACATCATAAAATTAAGCACTAATCATTGATCAAGCTCGAATAAATATTAAATAAAAGACTTAGGAAATATTAAAGTATTTAATCATTATTCCAAGACCATAATTTATAGGTCAAAAGGGCTAGTTTCACAATGATGAGGAAGTCTTAAGTTATAACTTAAGTGACTGGTTCCTAACTATATCTATTCAACATAAAAATAGAAATGCTTGTGAATGCCATGACTAAAAACCTTAGGGTTTTACTAAAAAACCCTAGTAATGGCTGAGAGAAAATATAAATCATTTTTGAGCTCATTTATATTCATCTAAAAATATAGATCATATATATGAGATGCACTTGAAAAACCCATAATGGATCTTTTACAAATTTCTCTGCAAACATCCAAAAATAGTCTTTATAAAAGCATGGCAACTATGTATGATAATATTGCAACTTATGAAATTATAAAAAATTATATTCTCTTCATAAATATTGTCTATGACTAATTCTTGACATCAATCACATCCATAGTGCTAACTATATGCCTTTTGACATTAATGACAATCATATTACCAAGACACGTTAGTAAAGCATAAGCACCAATCAATAAGAGAATGCAACACATGAACATAGTATATATGTATGAAAACCTCAAGAGGAATAAAACCCATTAATAATTAAAATAGACTATAGTCTTATAAGACAAACACCAATTTTAGTGAAACACCCATTCACATGGAGCACCAACCCCAACTATCTAAGTACCAAATTAGCTAGGATTTATCAGATACCAACTTGCAAGGAGGAGCCAACACCCTAGATTAATTAACACCAAATAAACCACCTAATTTAGTTAAGCACCAAATCTAACTATCCAAGCACCAACTTGACTAAGCTTTAGTAAGAACCCACTTGTAAGGAAGAACCAACCCCCTAGATGACTCAACACCAACTCAACCACCTCACACCTTTTATCACCTTAATAAAACCTTGTTTATCATTAAAATCATGATGATATTCTTCCTCATTTTTTTCACACACTTCTATCCCTCTCAAACTAGCCTTTATCCTTCTTCACTCATCTATCCCTTTTATTAACTTGATTAGTTCATATGAGCTTGATCCTCATATGCAAAACCTCTATAGAATATTAATATATAATACTCTACACCCTTTTTATGGTATTTAACACCTTATTATTATTACCAAGTTTTATATTATTCACTTACATTTTTCCCGTCTCTTCATCACATAAACATGCCTAATAATCCTTGCATATATGATAGTCTCTTGTTCATATACCACTTGGTCATCCAAAAACATCAAACATCTTAATTCATCCATGTAATAGTTATTAAAACACCTTAATAATATTTTTAAGTCATAATCTGATCACACATTTGTTGGTCATAGCTCAATTAGCCCTTACTCCTCTTTTAGGCCTTATAGAGACTTATTAGGCCTTCTTAGTCACACGTTACACTTGGGCTTCCTTAGAACCCTATAAAATTCATAACATAGTATTAAAATATAAAATAGTACTAAAATATACTTTATTCAATTTCACTTTATGTCCACAACACCTATTAGATTTAACCACCACTTGAACTCCTCAAAACACTGTTCACACTAGGCCTGTGCATACACAAAAAATATATCTTAAATAAATAAAACATAAACACAATTTTGATAAAAAAACATGAAAATAAATCACATATGAAAAATCCTCATTACCTCATTTTTATAACAAACTTAATTATATTCTTCAACTCAAGCAATATAGGCTCAAATGCATCTCTTCAAGATGCTTACTCTAAACTACCAACTGGATTTAAAACACAATCAAGAAAACATGAAGTTATAACATATGATGAAAGATAATAAAGGAATTATAATGAATAAAAATTATATTATAAAATAATTAGAAAAACCTCAAACAAATATATCATAAGCATTAATGCTAACTATTGGTCTTGCAGACCAATTTATTGATCTTCTCTCTCATGGTCCTTACTCAGCTAGACAAGGCATTTTTAATTTACTATTTCAAAATCTTACACTAATTATCATGCCTTATATAAATCATGTATATGTGATATATGTCCAAAAAAATATCACCATATTCATTATACACTTTAATTCATAAGATAAGGTTTCAAATTCATCATTGTATGTTGTTCACTCATAACTGCCATTTTTCTTCAAACACAATCATGGTAATAATGACCTTCAACAACTATGTAGTGAATTTCAAATAATACTAAATAATTTTGATGATCTTATGATATTATTAAGACATTATAAAATATAAATATGACACAGTCATTATTTGAGGTATAATCACTGAGAGGGGGGGTAAATCAATGATGCAAGATATTTCAAACTTCAAATGTAATCCTTTCAAAACATTAATGAATAACCATAAAAATTCATAAATCATATAATATTTTCATAATAATTAATAAAAAATATAAATAAATATCACACACATAACACAAAATTGACATAAGAAACCCTCTTGGGGAATGAAACCCACTCTCAAGCCTACAAACACATGGACTACTTATCCTATAAGATGATCACAAACATGAGACATTTTAATGAATCACCCACTTCACAAGTAACACCCACCTATAAGTGTGAACAATAACCTAATTTTTTTATATGTTGAGCACACACACAATACCTTATTAAATCAACAACTCTAGAATTCTGACTGTAGACCAATCTAATTGGAGACACTAACATGCTCATACAAGAAATGCATCTAAAACACCCTTTTGGATATCTCTAGTCTTCTTCACTCATCCACAATTAGTTATATGATTTATTCCATCCATTGAGCACACTCTCTAATCTCTTTCCTTTGCCTCTATCTTCTTTTTTCTCAACACATGCACACTCAAGTCTAGAAACCATTGCCTTGGTCTCTACTATTTATAGAGTCTTCTTGAATATCACCATCTAATATGGCCATAATAATTATCTTAACCATTAATACATATTACATATCTCAATACCATCCACATAGGTCAACCATAGAAACTATGGGTCACACTTAAGCATCTACACCTTTAAATTATTCCTCATTATCCCTTATAGGTTTTATGGAGACCTATTCACCCATTTAACACTTCATCAAGAAAATTAAGAACATAAGATCAATTTTAATTAAATGGTTCCACTCTATATGATCTCCAAGACATCTTTAGGTGATTTGTCCTACCAAAACACTTTTTTTCTAAAGCACAATTTTCTCAAACATTATTTTGTACACAGTAGCACCATTAAAGAACAAATAATCAAATTTGAAGGTCCATAACTTTGTCTATACAAACATTCAAAACTTATAACTAGGTTATATAAATTCACATTTAAGTCTTATACATCTTTGATTTTTACACCATCAATAAATCTTGCATATATCAAAATTTATATCACAAAACTTGATCATTGGTTTTCCCTCACAAATTCAAATATTTAAATTCCAATGTTCAATGAGCATATTTTAAACCTCAAACCTGTTGACTTTATCTCATGCTCCCTAAGATTTTTGACTAAATATGAACTATTGATCTCTATGGAATAACCAAGTCTTTATCTTGTATCACTCACCATTAATATAAGCTATGAGCTCCTATGCGTATGCCACTTGATAGCTTTATGTGCCTTCTACACATTTGACTCTTTGAATTCAACTTGCGCCATCAATATTATGATAATAAAAACACCCATCAACTATTGATCTTCTATCCAAGATCTTTGAATGTGACACATGTCACTAGCACATTCATTATTTGACATATTGAATTTTACATGCACTGTTGGATCAAGATCTATAATTTAATACACACCATTAGATATACTAACTAGTTGACCTTAAACTTCAATGTATTTAAATTTGATAGATTTTAGCCCATCAAAGTCTACAAGAGAAACTTTTAAGTTTCATAACTTGATCTATAAAACACTTTAGGACTCCAAATCTTTAGGGTACCTTCTTGACATATATACAACATCTCCATGAAATCCTTTGACCTTGGTTGACTTTTTGAATACCAAAAATAAATACACAAACTTGCTATTTCATTCATGTTTTCATGATGATCTATGATGTTCTAACTTATTTTAATATATAAGATGCCTTTTTATCATTCCAAATGATGAAGTGACACATTGAAGCTTCATCAAGACATCTATAGATAACTCACAACTTCTTATTTATCCTTACAAACCTACAAATGTGCCATATTTCTCCAAGCTATCAAACATAACCTCTTTGTCATTCATGTACTATAATCACATTATTTATTTTAAATCAATTAAAACCTAACATCAATGACCATTCTCAACAATTACATGACAATATTGGTCTTGCAAACCAATCTCATATCCTTACACCTTCACTATCTCATCTACACTAGATAGGTCAACTTATGAGCAACATTTTATTCATATCCACTGACCTCCAAAACTTTTATCTAACATGAAAAATGTATTAAATGTCTTTAAAAAAATATTCATTCACTTGTATTCATCCCTAACCCATAATAACACATCCCTAATCAACTTCTCACTTCAACCTAGTTTTTCTCATTGTTTACACAATTAGGCTATTAACAATAGGTCAACTTGTATGACCAATTTATAACTTATAAGGTCTATAACCTAATAAAAAACCACCATGAACATAAAATAAAATTCTAAATCTTCAAACTTAATCAATTTGTAAACTTTTACTCAATCAACTCTGTCTACTACAACAAATCTATGATAAATAAGGTTTTTACTATAGGGTCCACTCGCTCTCATGAAAAATAAATAATAGTTGGATATTCTTGAGAGATTTATATTCAACCTCCAATCACATTTCTATCCGAACCAATCCATTATAATCACTTTAAAATAATTTCTTTCACATCGGGTCACTATTAAGGTTCTTTGAGAGTTTAAACCATATTAGAGTCTTAAGAATCATTCATAAATCTTAGCTCCTTATTCCAAAATCCAATGCTTGGAAATTTTATCTAAGACCATTCCCCATATACCATGAAAATTTTAGGTTCTCATATAGAGGTTACATCTACCAATGAATACTTGAAAGTTCTTCTCGGGTTGAGAACTCTTCATTCTATGCACATGAGAGACCTTAAAGCACTTTTTCTTGCTTAACCTTCAATGTTTGACCTAAAACTTCATGAAAATTCTAAACAAAAATTAATTCACCTTTTTAAATTCTCACATAGTCAAACTTTCCTTGGAAATTAATCTTAATATGCTATCTGACCACCATCTCTCTCTTTGCTCTCTAGGCTTTGACCTACAAGTCATTTTAGGCCTTAAAAATAACCTCCAAACCTCTTTCCATGTGATTTAAACCTCACTTACATGCTAAAATATCATCTAAAATGATAAAAAAAATGTCAAAAATCTTTTATTTTCCTTAAAAATACCTCATGACACCTTATTAGGTCAGACAGGGTGTAGAACTAGTCTAGTTATATATTTGGGCTTAAGGCCTTACCCTTATAGGATTACATTGACATTCTCCTGAGTACTCCATTACCTCATATACCTATTCAAGTAAACTCATACAATATCTTATTTAGAGTTTCAATAGAACATCTTTATAGCTTGTCAGAGCATCTTTGAATCTACTTATGTAGATCTTTAGAGCTGCTTGGGTGGATCTTCAAAACTTTAATGGAATATCTTCAGAGCTACTTGGTAGATATTTATAGCTTGAGTAAGGATATTTTTAGCTCACTATATTATATGTTGATTTTTCATATTAGGAATAAAATCTCATACCCCACACACCATGTAACTTGACATCAACCTTGACATTGAATGATATCAACCTTGACATCAAATGATATGAACCTTGACATCAATGACAAAACTTCTCAACAATAAAATGCTAGTTTGATAGATGAGCTAAAGTGAAAGAATTTTGAATCTCTAAGATAGTCCTTATCTAGATTCCTTGTGGTTTCATCCCTACCAAATTTCTAAAATCTTAGGTAAGAATGCATTCTACCTGAGGTGTTTAATTGGTGAGGATGTCCCATTGTTCATTAATGGACATGTCCTCAAACACTAATTCCAGGCTTGAATGAGGTTGGCATGTTCTTATACATACTTTATCTATCCATTTAATACTTTTGTTTATGATTTCCTTTCCTAATTTTATTATTAGTGTAGTTTGTTTTTCTTGATTTTACTACTTTTCATTACTGATCAAAGATCATTACTAGTCTCTTTTGGGTCTGGTTCATCTATTTTTCCATGTAAGTTACCTTGTTAGTCAATGTTTTTTAAAATGAAGGCTTGTAGGTAAGTGACACAAATGAAATTATTGTGTAAGTAATTTAAGTAATTTACAATGTTAAATTTTGTTTTTGAATCAGTTTTAAAATATTAATATATTGTGTGTGTTCTAAATTTATTCATATTGGGTTAAGTGTGGGTAAACTATTTGGTCAATGAAGACATTCTCTAAAAACCAAGCACCAAAATCACATCTTAAAGGTTCTTAGTTTTGACTAGATGAAAATATTATAATGAAGATCTAGGGTGAAAAATCTATAATTCTACCTTTTTCATGCTAGGGTAGTCCCCAACCTAGAATTGAGATGCTAAGAAAAGAAATAGAAAAGAGAAAACAAGAAAATAAAAGACTATTAAAATTTTAAACAAAAACTATTGAGGCTATGAGAACCTAACCGGTATTAGATCAAGGCCTTAATTGGTACTAGAGACAACTTAGTTAGGAATATGGATGCCTAGTTGGTAGTGGATCAATGTCTAGACAAGCATTCTCAAGGTAGGATTCACTAGCTTGATGATTGGATCTATAAAAAATAATCCTTGTATGTTTTAAGAAGTGGTAATTAACTCATTTTTACACATTGGGTCAATGAAAATGTTATAATTTATTTCTTAGTCATTTTCAACTTTTCTCTTAAATTTTTCATGTTCTATGCATAGTCTCAGCTAGAGATTCTAGGTTTATAGACAAGTTTATTTCATTCCAAAATACTCAAGAGTATTTTTTAGCAGAGTCTCCATTTATTATTGTGTACACACCCTAATTCTCTCAAAATCAGGGAACCTTTTTTTAATTTTTGAATTCACTCCCAAATGTTTTCATGGATTGTTCATCTCAAAACTCCCAAATTACATTGGTGGTATATCTCATTTTTGTGTCAAATTGGGACCCATAACTACCTCTATTATAAAGACCACATTCTTGTGATAAAATTGTATGTTTATCATAATGCTAAAATAGAGTCTTGCTCCTCTAATCTATGTTCAAATGTCTCACTTTCTCAGTTATTCATTCTTTTATCCCTACTTTGTCTAGGTATATATCAAGTTATGTGCATAATGGAGTCTTGAAATTACCTTGTATGGAAAGAACATGTCCATATGAAGAACTTTTTAAAATAATAAAGGTTAAAAACCAAATTAAAAAGGTTTTTTTAATGTTTTTTAGAAACAATGAATTCCATGAAATCAACCTTACAACTCCTCCCCTCCCATTGGGACAAAACATTTCAAACCACATTTTTTTCATTGAAAAAACAAATTGGAAAAATTAAAACATTCACAAGGCAAGTTTTATTTCATCATGAATATGTACCAAGGAAAGTAACTACCATCCTACAATCCTTAACAGATGCATGCACATGTCGACCATTACTCACATGAACATGTGGATGATGGAATCTAGCCCATCTAAATAATACATGAATATGCAATTACATGGATAAAACTCATCCATCCCATCCCATTTAAGCATAGAGGCACATGCAAGTGTCTATTTGGATGGGTGTTGTCAGCCTATCCTAATGACCCATAGACATACAACCACATGGACGGTGGTCATCCACCCCATTCATGTGTCATATGGAGGTATAACCACATGGGGCTTCATATCAAATAAATTTTTAATAATTTTTAAGAAAATTAATGCATTTTAACTTGGATCTCAAAATTTTCCCTAAATGACCTAGGATGATGTTTTCACCCATATCTTGCAAACTAGGAGTTTATTTCATGAACCATCTTTAGTGATAGAAATATAGTTCTAACATGGTCTACATGGCATAACAAATTTCATGAAAAGTTATTCTAATCAAAATATGCTCATATTTATTTGACTAAGATTATAAAGTGCATTTTAATTATCTTGAAAGTCATTTTTATTCACTTATGCCAAAAAGTATCTTGTTTTATCTATTTTATAGGTGTGAATGGAGTTAAAGTGAAAGGAACTTGCTTTTGAGAGAAAATTATAACTTTAGTTCAAATTAAAGTGATTTTTTATTTTGGAGGCAAAATGATTTCCCTCCATTAACCAAATTTATTGTAAATAATGAGTCCATGGTCATTTGAAATGATTGGCTATTGCTGATTCTAAGTGAGGAGATATTGAACCAAACATTTTTATGCTTTGTAGAATAAATTTCCCCCTTTATTTACTTTTTTATTGTGGTTATGATTCCAAAATTTATAACTAGATGATGATTTTGTAAACCTTAAATGTGTTATTCAAGTGAATATTTATATTAATTAAAGCTTTGGAGTTGTTATTTTTTATGGAGAAGAATAAAGCATGGTAAAATTATGAAGTACAATATAAGGAAACATGTGCCAAGCATATGATTTTGTCTTATATATAGTTTTTGTATGTATTTGGCCTCTTAAGTCTAATTGAGTAATAGAATAATGTGAAGAGTCTTTCCTTTTATATCTCTAAAGGTTAGAATGTGAAGAGACAACATAATTTTAAAGAGTGTTTATAACACTTTACTATAATAAGATATGGTTATAATGTGTTGATAGAGATTAATATAATAATTCTATTATGGTTCTCATTATCTTATTTTATATATGGCTGATGTGCATTGAGTATTCTATTTTATGTTAATCTGTTATCGAATACTATACTCGTTATGGTTCAACTTTTTTTAGCATCTAATTTCTTCTTACTCTTAGGTTTATCTTTGTACATCTTATATGGTAGGTAATACTATCATCTATTTCATTCTTATTGGTACTCTCTACTACACAAGCTATCCCTATAATTAACATGTTATAGAGTATTTATAGGAAGCTCTGCTAACAATGGTGAAATGAGCATGAAACCTATTTGGATGAAATATGATGCGATGGTTTTTAGGGTAGAGAGATGTGGAAATATTATTACATGAGAGAATCCATAAATTTACAAAAGAATTAAAATGAGTCATAAAAATTACATAATGGATTATCCAAGAACATCTCTATGGAGAAATCTATGAATTTTTTTGGTGCAAATTACCTAGATTTTTAGTTACATGGATAGATAGATTAGAATTTTACTTTAGTTTGAGGAGAAAATAATGTATATCTTGGATTGAGTAAAAATTATAAATAATGTGCAACTTAGATACCAATTTTTCCTCAGCATTATATTATTAGACAAAGACTAAAATCAATGGTTATATTACTGAGGTTGTAGTAACATAGCTTTTGAGACTACACAAGATCAATTTATCCAAAGAAATAGATGTAAATATCTATAATTACTACCTTTAATGATAAAAATTTTGGTTATGAAAAAATCCATGGTGCCTAGCCATCCAACATGGAATAGTTTTTTGGGTGCCATGGGGGTGCATGTGGGAGAAAGTGAAAGATGAAGACTTGAGTAAAAAGAACTTAAACTTGATCCTATAAAATGGAAGGTGAAAAGACTTAGAGTGAGATGAAAATTATGGAACTAGAAAGGGAACCAAAAATAAATAAGGTGGAATAAGACAAATGACTTCAAAGTAACTATGAATAGGACTAGGAGCAGATAAGAAAGTGCTAGACCTAGAGATATACAAGAAAAAGATGGAATAAGACAAATGACTTCAAAGTAACTATGAATAGGACTAGGAGTAGATAAGAAAGTGCTAGATCTAGAGATATACAAGAAAAAGATGCTAGAGAAGAGAGGTTGTTGAGATAAGATGTGGAAACTATTGAAAGGAGAAGATATGAAAAATATGAGAAAAGACCCAATGAGAAATAAAATTATAGAAATAGTAACACAGAGGTATAAAAATTATGAAGTAGAGGTAGGTCATAGTTAAGGTAAGGGTTTTTACATGGAACTAAGAAGAAAAGTTCCTGGGAAAATGTTAAAATTTAAGGTAGTAACATTGCAGGTTCAAGTTCAAAATTAGAATAAATTAGAAATAAATGTCATTCATTTCAAGGGTATGCATCCCCCAATCCCACTCTATTTACTGAATGTAGAATAAAGTACAAAGAGATAAATTTATTTAGGTTGGTTTGATTCCTTCATTTATGACTTTAGAAGGATCAATGTAGAAACCAAATGGGAATTAGAAATAAAAAAGTTACAAGAAGAAAGATTTATTTTTACTCCTAAAAATATTAGTGTTCAATATCCTATAGTCATAATATTTTGTTGAGAAGTTTTGTCATTAAAATCAAGGTTAAGATGGATGTCATTAATGTTAAGGTGCATCTAATAAAGAGGCATGGTGAAGTGGTATGTGATAAAGAAGCCAAGTGACAAAGTGAAAAGAGAGAATTTGAAGGCAACCTATTGTATCTCTATTGAGAGAAAATTGGAAGGAAACTTGATGATCTATCTAAGGTTGATATCAAGGTTTAGTTCAAGCTAAGCATGTTTATGTACCAATCCTTGAATATGAGGTTCTTGAGAATCCTAGTCATACCAAGCATATTCATATCATGATCTTGTGTATGATGAGCATGAAGAAGTGTGTAAATATGTATGATACTATCTAAGGATAATTAAACTAATTTAATTAAGGTGTATAAGCATCAAATAATGTTTCAAGTATCAAGTTATCGAGTCTTTGGACTTTGCAGAAGACTTGAGAAGGCTTGTGCATAAGATGCCTAGTATTGTGCATGAAGGAGCATGGTGGCTCAATAATATGGATGAAAAAAATCATAAGAGTATATTTAAACTTTATTTATCATGTGAGTGAGCTGGATAATGCATAGATAATGACTAAAAGGTCAGTTTCAAGGCCTAATGAGACTTACAGGTCAAGAGCCTAAAGAGCAAAGAGAAATATGATGGAATAATGGGGTATAAAGATAAAATTACAAGGTAATAATGGACATATGAGAATTAAAAAATGTATTTCATGTTTTTTTAGGTATTTTTACCAAGTTTGAGATAAAATTTTGCAAGCAAAGTCATGAAATATGGTTTTGAGGTTTCTTGTGTGCACAAAATAAAGGATTCTCAACCCAAAAAGAACTTTCATGTAATAATTAGAAAATTTATCCTCTACATTGTAAACTAATAAATTAATGGTAGATGTGTAAGGATACTATATCAAATTTAAAATCATTGGTTTATGGATTAAGAGACTAAGCCTTATGATTGATTGTTAAGACTATATGGTGGTTTAAACCTCTCTAAAACCCTAACTTTGATCTGATATGAAATATATTGATGTAAATGGCTCATAATGTATTTTATGACCTATTATTATGATTTAAACATCTATTGAAATATCCTAGGTATCTCCAAGTGGCATTGGTTTGTGATGTGAGTGAGTGGACCCTACAAGAAAAACCTTGTTTCTTAAAAATTTGCTATAAAGGATAGGGTTGACCAATTAAAAGTTGTTAAATGGATGTAAATTTAATATTTAGACTCATATAATATTTACATAGTTTTTTATAAGAAATTTATATCATTATTAAGTGCTAAACTAGTCATGTAAGTTGACCTATTGTTAAAAGGCCTAATGGTGCAGATAGTGAGAAAAATGAAGTAGAAGTGGGAATGAGATTAGGAATGTACTATCATGGATTAAGGATAGATAAAAATTCATGGGGTTTTTTTTTCAATACCTTTATTCCACATTCATATATATTAAATGATTTTTAGGTTATTAGATATGTTGAGAATGTTACTTATAAGTTAATCTGTCTAGTGTAGATAAGATAGTGAAGGTGTAAGGGTGTGAGATTGGTCTACAAGAAAAATATTATCACTTGAATATTTTATATTTATACATTATAATTATATAATTATAAAATAATACCATCCAAATTCATCATATATTTACAAAAGTGTCTATACAAGAGTTAAAAGTTATTCTCACCATGACTATGTTTGAAGGTGTATTGAGAAGTCTGAGTAAGCAAGTGGGAGTGATGCGTTGAAGTCTCTATGATATTAAATAAATAATAAAATGCATATATTATTGTTTTTTAATAAATTATTTCCATATAAATAATTTTAAAAATATTTAATTCAATATAAGATGATTGGAACATTGAAGCCAAAATGGCTTGTCTGACTGAGTAAGGTCTATGAGAAAGGAAGTCAATAGATTGGTCTGTAAAACCAATAGTTGTCATGTATGTTTGTGATTAATTTTATGTATGTTGATCTAAGGATTATTTAATATCATATTCATGCATTTAAATATCTTTATATTATTCTTATAAGTGTTAAAGGTTTAAGGTTCCATGAATAATTTTTGGGACCAAATGGTAGCTCTGAGTGAACATCTTGCAGAAAAGAGTTTGAGAAATTTTGAATTGAATTATGATATACAATGAAAATGATGATAAATATTAGTTAATTATTATTATTACATGTTTTTTCTATGGTTTTTTGTCAAATTTGTGTTTTTTCTTTAATTATTTTAAACAAACTTTTTGGGTTTACACAGGGCTAATATGAATTGTTCTAATGATGTGCTCGAAGTAGTGATATGAGTTAAAAGGTGTTATAGATCCTATCTGAGTTTATAATAGGTATATTGGTGTGGAATATTATGTTATTATTCCATTTAAATATTTTTACTATTCTTTAAAAGGATCAAAGGGTAGCATGTGCTAATTAAGCCTATTGAGATTAGGTCTCCATGAGACCTAAAGGAGAGATAAGGCCTATTTGATAAAGGTCAGATCTAAATGGACTAAATGAACATTTTTTTAATGTATATTAAGTGTTAAAATATCTATTAAATGGCCTACATAAGATGATAAATTATTTTGGTTGACTAAGAAGGATGTGGACAAGAAAAGTCTTGTATATATATTTGGCATTTTTAGGCCTAATAATGCGAGTTGCATGTGTGGATGTGAAGTGAAGAAGAAGAGGATTGTGTGATATTAAGTAGGTTTTGAAATATATAAAATAAATTATATGAAGGAGATTGAATAATAAGATTTTTATGAGTGCTTTCATGATAGGTTCAAGCCATAGAAGGGCTAATTGAGCGAAGAAGGTAAAGGATAGTTTTTGCCTATGTGAAAGGTAGATTTGAGTGTTATAGATCAAAAGAATACCATAATCAATTATGATATGGAAAAAAAGTAAAGGTGGAAAATTTTAGAGTGTTTATTAATTGAGTTCTTGATTATCAAGGGGATTGTATCCTCCTTGCAAGTTGGTGCTTGCTAAAGTCAAGTTGGTGCTTGATAAATTTAGGGGTTGGTATTCCTTGTTAGGTTGGTGCTCAACTAAAATTTATTCATGGTATTATAATACAAGTTTTCCAAGATATTTTTTAGTGGTTTTTATTCCCATTGAGGGTTTTCCACATACATATTATGTTCATGTGTTTCATGATCTTATGGATTGATGCTTATGCTTGCTAAAGATGAACATGTTTATCTAAAAGATATATGATTGATTAAATTAAATTGTTTAAAGTATTTAATATTTATTAATACACCATTATTATTCATTTTTATTACAACATTGAGTATTATATCCTAGTCTTTTGAAGTAGGTCTAAAGTCAAAAAGGAAGATCCTAGAAGCTAGAATGGCTAGTCAACAAGGTCAAGGTGGTTTCTCTACCAGTAAGGTTGTATTATTCAATGGATCTAACAATGAATTTTGGAATATTATAATTAATATATATTTAATGTCACAATTATATGATATTTGGTAGTAAATTATGGATGGTTTTACTACTCCTCCTATTCCACCAATAGATGCAATAGGTAAGAAGGCTAGTGAAAATAAATCCAAAGTAATGAATGTCATTCTTTGTGGCCTATCATAGGTAGAGTTGGTGAAGGTAATGCATTATGATTCAAACAAATATATATGTTAAAAATTAAATAACATATATGAAGGTGACACCAAGGTAAATATGGCCAAGTTGTATAACCACCAAAGATAGTTTAAAATCTTGAAGATGAATGAAGATGAACCCATTACGACCTACCTATCAAAGGTTGATGAAGTTATCAATATCATTAGAGGATTGAGAGAATAATTAAAATAATACACTATTGTTCAAAAATTATTGAGATTATTAACTCATAAGTTTGACTCCAAGGTATTTATAGTAGAAGAGATGTGAGATTTGGATAAGCTAGAGATGGATGGAATTATGGCATTTTGACTACCTATGAGATGAGAACCAATGAAGGGAGACGTCAAAAAAAAGAATCATATTTAAAAGTTGAGAATAAATCAAAATATAAAAGGTTAAGGATGAATAATGCTCAGATGTTGATGATGATCAACTAATATCCATGTTTTCAAGGAAGTTGAGGTTTGGATATGGTAAGTACAAAGGTAAGTTTCCCTTAAAATGTTTCAATTTTGGCAAGATTTGTCACTTTGCATCCAAATTTCCTAACATATATAAATCTAATAATAATTAAGAACATGATGACCATCATGGAGATGACAAAAAGACCTATAAGCATGATAATAACAAGAAGGATTTCAAGAAGTATGAAGGTATAAAAGGAACTTTTAGGAATAAGAAAATATTATAAACTAAGGAAGATAATCATTTTGATTTAAGTGACTCACATGATTTTTATAGTGATGATGGTATTCATTAACCTCAATATGACAATAATGAAACTTTGTTTATGGCCATAGAATCAGAAAATGAGGGTTGTTCAAGTGGGAAAGACATTATGGTTGATGTGGAATCAAATGAATAAGAATCTGAAGTAGATCTTGAGGCAGAATTTGTAAGTGCACTAGAGAAATTAAAGTTTCAAATGAAAAAGAATAAAAAAATAATAGAACTTGATAAGGAATATGAGGAGAAGATTATCTTGTTTAAAGAAAGGTTGAGTAATGTTTTCAAGGAATGTGATGAGATCATCAATCAAGTTAAGACATAGATGGAGGTAGTCAATGAAATACTAAAAATTAAAGAGTAAGAGTGCATAAAGTATGAAAATAAAGTTAAAAACTTGACTTATAAGTTGAATAAAGCATCCAACAAGGTGAGGATCTTTGTGAAGTTTTAAAAAAGCACTAAGGCATTATATGATATCTTGAGTTGTCAAAATTTTGCAATTGACAAAATAGGTCTTGGTTTTAAAGAAGACCAAAAAAAGGCACCTAAAGTCAAGGATAAGACTATTGAATAAAATAATGTCAACATAATAATACCTATCAAACAACTAAATTTTATAAGGTATGCCAATTCATTCAATGGGTACTGTTATGTGTGTAATTAGTTTGGTCATAAACTAAGAGAATGTAGAAGACCCTCCAAGAATGAGTATTCATGGGACTATGGAAGGAATCACAACTCATATCAATTAAAACATATGTATAATGTGGTTTTATATATGTTTCATGATGTATAACACATTTCAATATTTTATCCTAAC